>WTSP01024321.1:0-31273 GCA_025331215.1 Actenoides lindsayi | reverse complement strand
AAAGAAAAAACAGTATTAACCACAAAAAAAAAAATAAATAAATATAAAAAAAAAAAAAAAAAAAAAAAAAAATATCAAATAATAATAATAATAAAAAAAAAAATAAAAAATCAGTGTTCCCTTGCCTACTGCGCAGTCCTGGGTTACATTTACAGTTCTAATAAACTGATTTGTCAAACCCGTCAGAATCGAGGATGATCATCTGGATGCCAGATGAACTAAAATACATGTAATTATAACTTGTCCATTTGTTCTCTTTTATCTCCCACGTATCTCTCCTTTGCTCTCACATACGTGCGCGTGTTTACGTGTAACTAAGCATTTAGCTACGGGACTAAAATCCAGCCTTTTTATTACCACTTTTACTGTAGTATAACACAAGTGAGTCCTTACTTCAATAACACACTTGTGCAAAATAAAAACCTGGTCATGTTACTTCAGCATTTTAATGTATAGCACATGCACACAGGCACACTGCACATATATGAATAAACACAAATACACAATATACATACACCTGCAGTTGGATATAACATGATTCCAATGCCAAATACAAATCCAGCTCATCTATTAAACAAGTCTGATAGTGGAAAATTACGGAATCAAACTTTTGAGGCTGCTTTTTTTCATAATATTCATTATTATGTAGAGGAGTAGCTATAGGAACACACTGCTACGCAGGAACCAGGGGTTTACCCATGATCTACACCAGCTAGACAAGGTGATGCTGCACTAGACTCCTTGCCTCTCGTACTCTTCGAATTAGGATGTTATAAAGCACCCAGAGATGTACTGGTGAATATTTAGAAAAGCACATGATTCTCTTTTGTGAGGTTCTAATACGAGCAATGGTATAGCATGTGTTTAACATATATGTGGTAAAGAACAACCTGAACAGACATGCTCCCTGCCTTGCAGAAACTCTGACAGAAAACAGAGAACAGGACACAGAAAAAAAAATGATAGAGGAGGATGTGGGAGAGATTATTAGTGAAGGCGAAGGAGGAATAATCTCCTGGAAGATGGTGGTTTTAAGAAGGGATCTGAATGAACGGACAACTCGTTGCTGGAAAACGGGTGAGAGACCTTCTGCAAACCTCAGGAGATGATGCCTGCAGGTGTGGAAGAAACGCCGAGGAGGAGAATGGAAACAAAGGAAGATCTAGAAGTAAAATAAGGCATGAAAAGCAGCCTGGCAAGATGCAGCAGCAGAACATGACAAATGAGCTCAAATGCTGTAGGATTTGACCCGTCACTAGTAAAAGAGCAGGAAGGGATTGGCCTGTCATACCAGGGTTTCCTGCACTCTGCCTTGGAGGAAGGGGAGGGCTGAAACACTAAGACCAGTGGCTATAGTAATGAAAGGGTTTTACTAAACTCTTATTAGGCTAAGCAGTCAAAATAAACCATTTTCATAAACTTGGGGTACAAAGCTCACTGTACGAGTCTACCTAAAGCAAATACAGACTAAATTGACCCTAAATCCTTATCTGCAAGTGAGTGGTTACTTCCATAAAAAGAAAAAAAAATAAAAATCACAACTTTTTCAATGTTAGAAGTGCTTCAGATGCTTCCTAAAGCACTGGCTTAGAAGAAATCTAACATCTCTTTTTTTCTTTTTAACTGATAAGGAAGATGTCTCTATACAGCATCTGCACAGAGTCATCTGGCCTATCCAGTTGGTTTAGAACATCCTGTTCAGATTAGCCACAAAGATTTCAGTGGCCACTGCATAATACAGGGATGCTGTTGTAGTTTCTAAGCTTTACGAACAGTCAGCTATTAAACATAAAATTATCTGATGTTGATGATGATTTCCAGGGGCTGCATAGCAGCTTTTATCCACAGATCCCAAAGCTCTTAAGAAAGAGAATCATATCACCCCGACGTCATTTTGTACAGAGGGAAACTGAGGCAGGAGGAGGGAACTGACTTGTTCCAGCTCATCCAGCAAGCTGTAACTGAGCTCACCTGAAAGGAGAAAGGTACTGAACCCCAAAGCCATCTGCCAAGTAGGCAGTCACTCAACTGAGAAAGGCAGCAGTGCATATTTCAAACATCTATGTTCCAACTAGCAACATTATCAATAAATATTTTCCTTTTGTGCTCCAACTAGCAACATTATCAATAAATATTTTCCTTTTGTGTTCCAACTAGCAACATTATCAATAAATTTTTTCCTTCTATAACTTAGTCTGATGTACACAAACATATGCAAAGGCAAGTAAATGTTCACCAAGGGAAGACAGGTAGCATTTCTAGTACTTCATATGAACGGTGAATAAAGGTATCCAGCTAATGCTATAGTGATGAAAAGAGATGATGAGAAGAGAACAATTCTCATCCCTGATACAGTTTAAAATGCACAATTTTGCCATGCTAATTTCTCCATTTGTTGGCTATGTAGAATCAAGAGAGCATCAGATTTCACTGCATGGAGACTTCCCAAGCCTAGCTGAAGAGTAACCAACCTATGATGCCTGTGAGGAAGTCCAGCGTGCAAAGCCAGATGGAAACGTAAGCATCACGGCATTTCAGCACCCGAGGTTCAGACTCATCCTGCCTTGCTCCAGGCACGTATCTGGTGACTCAAGTAAGGACACAATTCCTCTAAGTTTCTTGAAAAGTCAGTGGAGAAGATGAAATCACTTCAACCATCTTTTCCTGGGTGCTGAAACCCACATGGGATGGGTCCTGGCCTCTGGGCATTCATAAACACCCACGATTTTCTCCAGTTATAACAAATAGGTCACACTCACTGCCTCCTGTGTAGTAATTTTAAACCACTCTATGGGCATGGTCTTATCCCCAGTTTATAAGAGGAGAGAGTGAATTTCACTATATACCATGAGAAATAGTGGAAGAATCACAAATCAAACTCTGGTCTCCTGCATCCCATTTCTGCCTTCTGACCTCTACATCTCAGTTCTTCCCCCATATCGGTGAATTTTTAATTACCAGCAACAATAGCCTAAAAATCCAAGTTTTATGCCCCGCCGCCCCGGTACTGAAAAACCCCAGTGTTTGTATACAAATCAAGCTTGGAAAGGTAATTTTCTGGTCTCTCACAACATGCCGAGTGGGAAGACAGAAGTGATGCCAAGAGGAGAGCTGGGTGCTGAACAGGGGAGCTGGGACTCTCATGGGGCAGGCAGCTCTGGATACAGCAGCTAAAAACTGCCTCCAGAGATCTTTTCCATGCACGAATACCAAGTTTCTCCCTCCACCTTTCTATATATTTAGCCCATTAGAAAGCACCCCTTTTAGCAGAGGTGCTAAAACAGAAAACCAGGAAGGAATACTTCAACCCTTCCAGATAAACTGCAAGGCTGAGCTCCCCAAACTTCTCCGGACTTCAAAGCCTTTCAGATATTGTTTAATCAATGCGAGAGCTCGAAGGCCAGCTGCGTTCTTCTGTTTGTTCTTACATGCTAATCCAAGTTTACCAAAACGGAGGGATTTTGCATCTGGAGTATTTGGATGCAGGCCCACTTCTCTGGTAACCTGTCCTTGGCCTCTCCTTCCATCTCCCTGTCACGTTCCATCCTTCTCTCAAGTTGTCCCCGGTGCTTTTTGAGCGCCGCTTTCCCTTTCGGCGAGATCAATAATTGCTTTGTCATGCTTCATGACAAGACCTCTCTCCTTCTGGGTTACCCTGCAAGTCCACTGTGTATTTGGATATGGATGACATTTATAAACTACATCTGAAAGCTCTTCAGATCGTTCCTTCATAAATCTCACGATATATTTCAGTTCTCTGCAGCTTCCTGTGGGGTGTTTTAGGCATGAAAATAATTAGGGGAGTATAAATTGATTTTATATATATTATATATATTTTATAGATATAAGCTGAAATGTATGAAAATGGGAACTTTTTGGTTTTGTCTCTGAAAGTATCTTGCACTTCCCCTCAAGTTCGAACCGGCATCGATCTTTTCCTTGCACTGCTTTGTCCTGTACTTCTTTGTATTCTACCATTTCCTATTTCACCTTTTGTGAGGCCTGAATGGTAACAAAGCAGCATGAGAAGAAAAATAAAGAAAAAAAACTGTGTTAGGTAAACAATCACTTGGGGGCACAGCGTTGTTTGGAGTTGGCACTCCCCGTGAACAATGTTGTTTGGCCGGTTGACTGTGCGGCAGGAAATAACCTTTGGGAGCCTGTGACCCCAACCGCTGCTGAGAAAAACAACCTGGCTAAAACCAGCACTGATTCCCTCCCCCCGCCCCCCCAAATTCTAATCATTGGCCTGCTGCCCCAACGAGGGGCTGAGGACCCCAGTGATGGGAGGCCAAGCCTCCGCTCAAAGCGTTAAGTAGAAGAGGAATGTGTGATCTCCATTTTTGGCTTTTCTCCCCCCTGGTGTTTTTTTCATCCTACAGAACTAGTCTAGCAGAAGGTGGCTTTTTTTTTTTCCTAAGCGAGTGCTTCACATTTTTCAAGTTTCAGTCAATTGTATTTCTAAATCCTTTTGAGATAACCATTCTGGGAGCACGGGCTCTTCCCCAGGTTTCCTCAGCAAGAAGGATTCTTTGTCATAAAACTGCTATTACCATTAGGCAGTGAAAAACCAACAACTTCACAGGCTTCGGGAGTCAAGACTAATCTCTCCCCTGTCCCGCCTCATCTCCTGGCAGAGGCAAAGGGAAAAGGGAGCAAACTCCAGCTCTCTGCTCCAAAACCAGGAGGTTGGCCGGGGGGTGGGATGGTTGCTCTGGGTCCCGGTTATCACGGCTGGTTTCTAACAGATGGCTCCTGCAGCCACCACAGCCTTTTCTCATGGTGCTCTATCTGAGAGGAAGGAAATTGAGATTCCACCCCAAATCCCAGCACATAGTTTTGAGGATTCCCACATCTTCCAAGGATTAAGTCACCACATGTATAGCCTAAAGTGCCTTGAGGACTCGAGCGAGGCACCATTTTTTGAAGGCTGTGTAGGAAGAATCACTAAGAGGCTAAAATCCTTTGTAGTTTGCCCCAAAGACATATTTATGAAGGGATTTCAAGAGGAGGAATGAGCCACAGCTCCGACGCTGGGGTGAAAGAAGGAACCAAACGACCTAAAAAGAGCACATCCTTTGACCGACGAATCAAGGCACCTCAAGAAAAGACACAGCCTGAATCTAGCTACAGAGCAACCCACTTGTGGGTCCTCCAAATGACAGTGCTCGAGAGAAGAGCCTCAGAAGCTCTGCCCATATGTAGAGGACAAAACCCCGCAGAGAGAGGGGAGAAAACCAGCACCAGCCTCCTGTTTGGAAAAGCCGGACAGCGCTAAGTTAGAAAGACGCCCAAGTCTGAATTAAACGTCATCACCAGGAAGTCTTCCAAAGAAGTATGAATGTGATTATCTGGAGGGCTTTCGATTGTGAGTTTGCTTTCAACTCTACCACTAGGCCTGCTCTCCATATTGCTCACAGAGAAAATACTCTAGTCCCTACCCAGTGCATTTCACTGGATCCTGCTTCAGCAGGACGTCTGGTGACGTGAAGAGAAGGAAGGTCCATCTCCTCCCCGCCCTGTTTGACTCAAAGCTCCAGCTAGCTTGTAAAATAAATTCCCTGCTATTTTCTAAACCATTTTCAAGCCTTGGGAATATCTAAGTTTGGCAGGGACAACCCCTTTTCACTCATGGCAGAATGAGGGGCGATGGATTCAAGCTCGAGTACAGGAAGTTCCACCTCAACGTGAGGAAGAACTTCTTTGCTGTAAGGGTTCCAGAGCACTGGAACAGACTCCCCAGAGAGGTTGTGGAGTCTCCTTCTCTGGAGGCTTTCAAGACCTTTTGAGATGCATTTCTGAGTGATCTGCTCTAGTTCTGTCCTGCTCTGGCAGGGGGGTTGGACTCGATCTTCAGAGGTCCCTTTCAACCCTGAACATTCTGTGATTCTATAAATCACCTCTTAGAAAGCAGGAAGATGAAAGCACAGAAGAGCACGACATTATTTTTAATAGGCAGACGAGAACAGGTCAAGATTTATCCCTAAATTAAAATCAAAGCCTGCGTTTTTTAAACCGGGGACCATGTATCCAGCATTTCTAGACCATCCCGACACAGTTCTTCCACCCACCCACGAAGGCAAGCTGTGTACGTGCTGGCTGGACCCACCAGTGCTCCTCAAGCCACAGACCATTTGCAGACTCTCCCTCTCTGCCAACCTCGGCGCGGAGGGGCGAAGTCCACAGGAAGCAGTTGATGATACCGCAGCACGATCGCGCCAGTAATCCCAACGAGATAATCACAGATGTTGTGACCCACTTAAAAAATGAGTTCATTTTCCAGATATCCAATTTCAGTGGCTTTTTAGGACATTACCCCCCTGAAGGTTTATGGGCAAATGAGTGTTCAGCTTATTCCCCATCATTTTCTGCACCAGTAATGCAATGCTGTACTAAGTGTGAAATTAGTACATAATCTTTAAGCCATCTTGTTTTCAGGATGACAGATAACTCGCTCTGCTAATAACCCCAACCTCCTGGCAGCATTGTATTCCCCGGGAGCCAAAGTAGCACGTTGTATTTTATGTTACCTCGCCGTAAACACGGGGGTGAGACGACAACGGCAAATAAATCCCAAACCTTCCACGTGCGCAAAAAAATGGCTTCTTAAATCAGTCATTCCCCCTCAACCCCTTTTGCGTGGGATGCGGCACCAAAAAGAGATGAAGGAATTTCAAAAGGAGGGGAAAAAACAACAAATCAAGCGGCAGAAGGGCACAAGAACACCAAAGAACGTGGGTTTTTTTTCATCAAGTCCTCTTTGCAATTGTACTCTACGTTCAAAAGGACCAAACTGTGAGAAATTACCATCAGAGGGGTTACAGGATGGTGTGGATGGGAGGGAGGGAGCTTCTGAAAGACGGACAATACCTGTCCTCACACCAGAGCTCGTTTTTCAGCGTCAGTGTCACCAGGTGCCCACTTTAAAGTCAATTTAATGCAACGCTGAGGCTGATCGTGGCAGCCTGGATTTCCTAATTCTACCTGTGCTCCTGCTTTGCTCAAAAAAACACAATCGGCATGGAATTTTTTAATAAAAAAAGGAATTCCAAACACTTACTCTAACTATTTTTGATTCTGCTTCTAGTACAGATAAATTAAAAATGAAAGATTTGTTCGTTTGAGAGATTTTTCTACTTTTTTTTTTGTTTCAGTACTGGCTACTTCTTCCCCCTGTTGGGAAGCAGTGCAAACCTACACGTTAATTCCAAAATTTCCTTTCCGTGGTATTTCTGTCATCCTTTTAGCAGAGAACGTGGAGAAACTCTTTGTAATTACTCAGAAAATCCAGTGACGTTTGTTTTAATTGTGCTTCTCCTCTTTGAGCCCCTCTTCATGCAGTGAGTTTTTGTATGAGAGTAACCTCTGTAAGAACTCAAAAAAAAGCCTTTTATTCCTAAACTGGTATTGCCTCCTACCAGAGAGATGACCTTTTCTTCCCTAAACGACATGCTACTTTCAACCAAAACACAAGTTAGCTTCGATTTGGATGAAAGATCAGTACACATGTGGCCAATCTCTTCTCTCAACAGCGATGCCACCTTCGCTGACACTGCTGCCCCGTGTCCATCCAGGCAGCTGTCAATCACTTCCCAAGTAAATCGACACCTACAGACTGCCCCACGCTTGCCTTACACGAGAGCAGGCAGGAAGTTTCTCCGAAATTTGTTTAAAGAATGCAAACTGAACAGCCTACCTCAACTAACAGCGCAGCAAGGCTTTCAAAAACGTATTCTTAAGCTGGACACGCTACAATATCCAATTCCCAAATGATTCCAATTCACCGATTACTTGGGTTTAACCAGTCACAAACCAACCCAGCTCCGGCACACCAAAGCTGCCAGTTTTTCAACATTCCAGTCTTTGCCTTAGATTCCTAAGTGCTTTGCACCTCTCCGGACCTGGCTCGCAGTCACGGGTATCAAAGGAAGAGAGCGGAAAGATGCCGGCAGCGATGCTGCTGTACAGCTGATGGGCCATCAAGCCAAGCTGGCTGCTGATCCATGTAAAGAATGGTGACTTGTTATTTTTTCCCTGGTATCTGGTGGTTTAAAGGGGAAGAAAGGATTTATTTATTTATTTGTATCCCTTTTAAATTGCATTGCACTTCTTCACGTATTGTTAAAACCTCCCTAATCGGAGCGCTTTCCCTTTTCAAAATGGCCTTTCTCGGAAGCATTTGCTCCCAGCAGCAAAGCCACCCCCTCCCAGCAGCACACGCTCCGGCACTTCACAGCAAATGCTTTATTCCCTCTCTTTCCAACCCAAACCACCAAACCGGTCGGTTCTTCCCACCTCTCCCCAAACCGCTTTCAGAAAGAAAGGAGGGGAAAAAAAATTAAAAAAAAAAAAAAAAAGGGGGAGGAAAAACACACACAAAAAGACCCCACCCGGCGAGCGATCTTTCCCAGTTTTGACTGTGTGTGGCAACGAGCACCCAAGCCCAGCCTCTCCGTGCGAGGCGAGGGGTCGGCTCCAGAACGCAAATCCGCAGGGCTATGGCAGGTTCTGCTGTTTCCAACGCCCTCTCCCCAGCTGCAGCACATTACTTGTGGCAACTTTTCTTGGATCTTAAATGGGTTTTGAAGCCATGCTGTCAGCTGCCTTCATGTCACCCCACTATATTATGATTGAATCTCCTGTTCCTTTTATAGAGTTGTTCTCTCCTAATAAAACACTAACTGCCGGGCTGAAAGTCGGCTTCGGGACCACTGCTTATGGTCTTATGATAACCTTCTGCTCCCCTCTTCCCTCGGCTAAAAAGTACACTTGTGAAATGTTAATCGCCGAGGCTCTATTCTTAAATATGCAGCTATCCGGTCCCAGAAATTCGCCGTGTTTATACAATATCTTGACCCCACCCCCGTTTCTAGTTATTTTAAGAGCTCATACTTTCGAACTGGGCAATATTCCTGAACACATGAAAGAACACCCAGAGTACAAACAGCTATAAATGAATATCTGCGATTCATTGCGGCAGCCGCCTACAAAGGTGATACCTTCAAGCTGTTTGTCAGAAGAAACTAGCAAAAAGGCTGTTACTTGTCAACTTTTGGATAAGATACATTGCAAAACAATATTCATTTTCCCTGGCAAATGCAAGCTCACATTTTATAGGTGTGAACTATTTCCAAACTTCAAAACTGTACCATAAATGAACTGTGAACGGGTAGAAAAACACTCCCGAGTACGGCTGCAGGGAAGCAAATGACTTCAAATGCACAGAATTAAAATAATCACAGTTTATTTTTAATACGGTCAAAGACTAAAAATATTTTCACCTTCCCTTCTACTGCATTCGAACAGAATCCATCAACAAAAGCTTATAAATCTGTTATTCCTAATGGGTTTCATGCCAATGTTGTGTTTAAAGTCATGAGACTAAAAGAAAAACTACATTCCTAGGGTGTAACGCTGCACAGTTAAAAAGAAACGCTTTGCTGAAATCTAACTTGACAACATTTGTTGTTAGGATTTCCAGGACTTTCATCAGGGATGTTTCTCAAAGAATCCCGTCTCTCAGAAATTGTTTTTGTCGTGGTAACAGACTTGAGTATTAATGAGAAAACAGTAAGAAGCTTTAGTGCCCTAATGGATACTAAATGACCTGGAGGATCTGAAACACTTACGCGCAGAAGAAATACACATGTGCAATTCCTCTGGCTTCAAATATTTGCTAGCTGGGACGCAACGTATTAAATGAGGTAACTAAATACACGTGGAAAAGCGACAGTATTTTACGCATAAAGAACCACATTAATTTCGCACATTAAAAAAAATATATGTAGTATCCTTCTTAACGTGACTTTTCCGAATCAGATGAAAATCGGGCCACAATAGCAGATAAATACGCAGCGCCTAGAAGCCTCCGCACGTCCTCAAGACAGCGAGGCTACGAGCAAACGCTGACATTTGACACAGATACAGCTGCTTAAAATATGTCTTCATCGTACTCAGATGGAGATAAAGGCAGAAGAAAAATAAATCCGAAGTGAAAAAAAAAATTAATCTCAAACCAGATGCCGCAGAAGGTGGAAAAATGAAGATGCAAATCGCGTTTTGCAAACCTGGAAGGAAATCCCCCCCCCGCCAGCGTCCGCGCCCAGTCCACCTTTACTAAGGAGCCCAACAAAAGTTCGTCAAAACCAACAGCTGTAAATATTTTGAAGGAGGAAAACTCTGTAAAGTCTATTCATTCTACTTTCCGAAATGGTGCAAAAATGTTACCTACTCCCTGCGCAGTGATTAGTCTCCGTAACGTAACATAACAGATACTTTCTAAATCCTTTTAGGCCTTCTCCCCCTCGCTGGAAAGATCATCATTTTTTTATTTCAAAGTGGATTTAATAAAGAAAAGGAGTGCTGTTAAAGTAATACGTGAGGCTTTGACATTAAGCAGTGCAACCCTGCAGAGTCGGCAAGAACAGGGTCTCTAATCTCCAGTGATTTATAGAGGGCTCTTCCTTCATCTGTGCACTCAGGGAGGGCCAAAAAGTTTAGAGACAGGCTGGCGTCCCCCTTACTCCGCACCGCCAGCTCCTGCTGGCCGGTCTGCCGGCAAAAAACCTTTAACCACTTCGCTGCTGGCTTCCCCTGCGCCCATTAAAGGGGGTTTTATTTATTTGTATTTATAGAACAAAGTGATCTCAGAGTTAAGTAATGCCTACGGAGGTAAATGTTTATGTCTGTCATCAGAAATTTATAAGCAGAGAAGGAGAAGCTAATAGGCAGAAAAGGAAAGGCCAAAACTATGCAGTGTTTGATGCTCATCTAAGTAAGCTCTGAAAAGCTCCGAGGAGAAACACGTCTTAATTAAAAACTTACAAATATATACAGTTAATTTTAAAGCTAAATAACTGAATTACAGATACCAGACAGCCAATTACCAACTGGAGAAGAATGTTTGCCTTATACTGGCTGAACGTTACACAAAAGTTCAAAGAATATGTTTCCAAACACAAACGCAAGGAGCTATTAAGCTCTTGTCACAAGACAGAAGTATCTCGTTTTAATGGATTTCAAATTCATCATTTTTTAGGGAAATGACCGGTTACTTCTGCACTATAAAACCACAGAAGCCTCTGCCACTAATCTAAGGAATGAAACCCAGTTCTAATATGAACTCAATACTGGGAGATTCACGATTGCACCAGGAACTCAACTGGGTCAAGGGGATTAGAAGCGCAAAGAAGAAAAGTTAAGGCCTCGGTACAGTCATGCTCAGGTCACCTTTCTTTACACGAGGGACCCCACCAAGACCAGCAGACATCAGACCCAGGTGCCTATGAAGCTCTTCTCTTTCGGGTACACGTCTGCACATCGTGACAGTCTCATTATTTAGGCTCTAAGTTCCTCGCAGCAGCAATCACCCCTTTCCTTCTGCGTTTTTACTGTGCCTTTTACAGCAAAACCCTGGACTGCAGCGAGCTCTTTTAAGAAAACTGAGGATGCAAATAAACAGCAGGTGAGCCTTAAAGGGTAGAGAGAGACCCACAAAGCAACAGCAACCCCGCAGCCTTCAAAAACCCCTGTAGTGTCAGCACCTCTTCTCTCACACACATCGATGCAACCCTAACAAATTTCCATGGAAATTCCACGAACGCACAGACCAAATCTGGGCCTGCTTGAGATACTGTGGGTTTAGTTAAGCCTCCCTCCTCACATACACACTAGATGGACCATTTATAGACCGTCTTCTGCTTTCCCCAGAACACCAGCAATCCCCGTGTAGCAGGGCTCCATATAAGAACAAGGGAAATCAAGCTAAAATGCATCACAGTGCCGATAGGTTTTGATGTTGCCATTTGGAGGAGCAGAGAGAGAAGCCATGAAACACATGCAGAACTGTCCTGCACTTTTCCAGCCCCATGAAGGTAGCAAAAATATCGTTTAGCTGCCACTTCTTGGACTGGAAACTTTCTGGTGAGGCCAAGCTGCCCTTGAAAACCGAACCCTGCGCAAACACGCGTTGGATGTTTTAGGTTTTTTTTATATTCATGCTAAATGACCCTCTACGGTCTTCCCTAAAAGGCTGGGGAATGGAGATATTGACATTCGAATTTCATATTCATTAACTAGCATATTGCAACCTACACAAAACACTGGCACTCAAGATGCATTATTGTGGAGTTTGCTGCGTTCTCCTTTGAGCGATTGAGCTCATTCCTCACCCCTCCTCTCGCAAGTGAGGCTGAAACTCCTCTGGGTAGCCATCTCGGGGACAAACTTGGAGACTGAAGTTGCTCCTCCATGGGCAGACTCCCTTCTGCTCCCGGGGCACCTCTCTCCCCCTCGTTTCCTGCAGCAGTGAGGGCAGGATGGCCGGGCCAGGCCGGCACTCGACAGCTGCTGGGGCAGAGCACCGAGTGTTTCTGTAGGTTATTTTGGGGGGAGGTTTGCAAAACCTTCATTATTCTGCTTCTAAGAAGCAATCACCGAATCGCAAAGGTCAATCCTCACTGGTATTTTTACCTTCGGTTCCTTTTGTTTAATCTGATGAACAGACGCAATTTAGAGAGTGACGCTTTAAAACAAAAATTAGCTTAGACTTAAGGAAAGATAATCACAGGCGGGTACTTGATCGCAAAGGTTTTCTGCAGGCTGTTTCATGACGCTGCACCCTGCATCCCAGAGGTCCCAGTGGATACTCGAGCAGCGTGTGTATGAAACACCCAAAACGACGGGGTTAGTAAAGCACAAACACCATGATGCTCCTTTTACTGCCCGTTTAGGGAAACTCAGCAGTGTACAGCCACACTCTACACCCAACCACCCTCTTACAGAACAGCTCACGTATGAAAGGGGTTTAAAAGCTTCGGTTAAAATTCATTTTCATGGAAGGAATGGTTTAGAAGCTGCCTTCGCCTTCTGTAACGGTGTCTAATGACACCTTCTTTTAAGGGATAGCTTTCTTGCACCCTGCAGGTAGAGGCAGCCAAAAGGTCTCGAGGAAGATGGAAAACACTATGGACAGTAAGGAGATGGACTCGCATCAGAGCAGCCAGGTCACACCTCACACCACCTGCACGCACGTGTCCGGTGGCAGTTTGGGGCCTCTCCCTTCTGCTCCTGGCCATGAGCAGCGTGAAACTTCTGGGGAAGGAAGGGTGCTGGAGCTGCCCGCAGATCCTGCCCTTTCCCTCCCATCTCCATGCACGAGCATGTGCCTACAAAAGGAGTGGAAACTTGGCAGGCTGGAACGAAGAGCGCAGTCAAGGGTCGGGAGCAGAGACGAACTGCTCCCATTCTGCTCCGTGGGAATTACACCAAAAAGGTAACAGAAGCTGGGGAACGCTCTGTCTTTTCCACAGAGCCTCCCAGCCCCGTCCCCGACAGCCGAACAGGCAAAAGAACACGTCTTTCACAAGGATGGACCCCGGGAGCTGCGCAGTCTCCTCTAGAGACCAGCTTTAGAGAGCTCTGGTTTCAGTTCCCAGCTCTGAAAAGGACCGATCCGTGTCAGAGCCAGTTCTTTAAAGCGCTCAGATTCTCTGTGACAAGCAGGGTCACCACGTGCAGGCACGGCCATAAGCAGCACAACCCCGTGGAAGGGGCCAGTTGCCAGGTTCAGCCCTTCATGAGGCTAAGGAAAGGCATCGGTAGTTAAAAGTTCTTTTTCAAAACGTGTTTTCAGAAGACTTACTCCTCTAACACCTCTGCTCCCTGGACGTCTTCTGCGCAGCAGAACTTGAGAGAGGAATTTCAGGTCTACGATCCTGAAGTAGAAGGCGTTTTGATTGTGGTCTGCATTAAGCCCTTTGTGTGGAATAGCATGCAGAACAGGTAATCGACCCTTATATCGCCAGGCCCTGATTCTCAGCAGGCCTATGACAAACTGATCTGGCAGTAAACAAGTCTTATCAGGGCACCCACAATTAACTGCTGTAACCAGAGAATGTAAATCACTCCACCCCAGCAGACGCGTGATGCCAATTTGCACCTCATCCAAGTCAACTAGATCTACATTATTTACAGGGCCGGGGACCTCAGCTGTACCTGCTGTCAGATGAATGCTTGTGTTTAATGTAAAAGTAATATATTTTAAAACTAGGAGAGGGGAAAGGATTTCCTAAGATGCCTCTGAGAGGGTCCCACTAAAAAGCCCACTATGTTCCGATCAGGTGAACAGCCGATGACACAGCTTTTAACTCCCTTCTGAAAGTAATTTTTCCAGTAGCGGAGGGATGAGGTTCTACATGAAGCAGACTTTTATTCCACAGGGTGAAGTGATACAACCTGGGGAGCCACAACTTCCCTCAAGGCTCCTGAAGCAGCAATAATCTTGTTTTCTTTGTACAGCTCCTGGCACATGTGAACCTAGTGTACAGCTGGTGCCTAAGGACAGGACTCCAAAATAAATCTGAAATGCAAATAACTTATTTAAACTATAATACAATCACATTTCTTTTTATAGTAAACATAAATCTCCTTCTTTATTATAATCACATCTTATCACATATAAAGTAATTTAATACAAGACCTACCTTCCTACATATTATTGCATTAAGGAAAGCAAACTTTTTCATTGTTATTTATTTCCAGCAGAATCTCCAGGAGGCACTGGCTCTGGAAGGACTGTGTCCTAACTTGTATTTTAGAATAAATTCTTTAGCCTCCATTAGGTCAGAGTTGCTTAAATGAGCTATAGTTAGTGCTATCTGGAAGTGACAGTTCCTGACCACCCAGAGCAACCCATGAGGATGACATGTGGGAGATACCCTGAAACAACAAAAGCACCACATCTTCCACGAGAGGGAAACAAACTCTGAATACACATCTTAGTTTTTAGTAAGTGTCCACGCCACTGCTATAAACAGGCTATGAACAAGAGCAGCTTCAACTCAACCCAGAAATGAGAGGTTGAAGGGGAAACAGTAATTTGCCGGTTTGCTGGAGAGATCACCTTTACCTACTGGCCTCCCAAAGAATCTGCTAAAAGAGTGAGCACAATGAGCCATCCGGACACTGTCGCCGTGCAAATTTCAGTCTCTGTGGAGCTTGCTGCAATTTGCCACTGATTTTTGAAGAGGGGAGGCTCTGGGCATAGAAAAGACCACGATCTCTGCAAGGGCTGCTCCTGCCAGCAGCCGCCAGCCAAACCAAGCAAACAGTTCAACGCCGAGGGAGACCGGAGAGCGGAAAGCAAAGCACTGCCCTACCACAATCATCCCCTCTCCTGACAAGACAGCCAACACGATGGCTTGTGGTTACCTGCCATACTCTTTGTTGCACAACAGGAGAGTCGAACAGCTCCTCGCCGCCGTGGCACCACGGTTTAGTACACTATTAGGAACATATTTTGCAGCCCACATAATAAACACTTTATCCAACTTTGCAAAACAAGCCCCGAGGCAAAACGAGTGTAAACACAGGCACAAAACAAATGATACGTGGACAAATACTTGACAATGCGAGGATCAGAATTTGCCAAGTGTCATTCTGAAAAGCCCATCATTTTCTAAAACAAGCTATGCTTTCTATCTTTGGTTTACCAAAGATTACATGCAGCGGCCAATACAGCATCAAAGCTGAAACCTCAAGTCACTGCAATCTCCTATCCATCCAAACATTTCCCATGGTTTTATTAGCACTAACCATGAAGTCAATGGGAGAAGAATCTGGTCAAGAGCAAACCAAAAATCTCACATGCCATATATTGCACAAAACGGGCAGAAGACTTGTGAGAAAGACACTATCACCTGGCAGAGAACAACACACGCAGGGTCTATACATTACCTGTTCCTCTACAAATAAAGGCTGATAAATAATAATAATAAAAAGTTAAAAACAAACCACACAAGAGAACAAAATAAACCCAACCCCCCTGTTCCCAGAAAAGCCAAGGATAGATGGGCAGATACAAGCAGGCTAAAGCTCGGTCTGTCTGCAACAGGTACCAGGGAGAGAGATTTAAAACTGCTTTTCAATGAAGGGTCAGGGCTTTGCAAACCAGCTGGTGATCTGTCAGCAAAGCTTCAATCCCTGTCTTTGGAAAATCAATTTTGAAATCTCGAGGAGTGATTTGGAAAGGAGACAACAAACTACTGCTGTTAAGCAGAAGGAAGTTTTACACACCAAATTTAACAGCAGTGGAGAACCCTTCCTGTGACATCTGTGCTTCTTTACCTGAGCCATGAATTACCAACACCAGCGACGACTAACGGCATCGTGGTGCCAATCAGGAAATACCTCAAAACATGCTGAAAGGAGAAGTTGTTCCAGCCAACAACGATCAAAAGAGAGAAAGGTTCAAACAACTCCCTTAGAGACTCCTCTGCCTCTCTCCATTTCTGCTCTGAGATCATGACTGGGAGCTAAACATTTCTTCGTGCTGGAAGATAAAATAAAACCTCAACACTAAATGAGAAAACCATCATTGCTGTGATTGCTGTCACCTAGAGAGGAATACACCACAGAGCACTGACAACAGCTGATCACCTTTTCTTTTCCCCAGACTGGAGAGCTGATGGGAGTGGGTACGTGGCGTGTCAGGGTTCACTCTGGACCTCCCCGTGGTGCAGACACACGTTGGTATTTAATAAACAGCACATACCCATCCTGGATGTTCCTAAACATTCTCCTCCACTGATGAAACGCTTGCCTAAGAGTCCTTAATATGTCAGAAAAGAAATGTGGCAGTTGTAGAGCAATTGTGCTGCTATGTGCTGGGTGGGAATTTTCAGGCAAGGGGAAGAGAAGGGGAGGAGGAACCTCTGCAGATGTCCCCAGGAGAGCCATTCTGCTCCCAACCAGAGCCCCGAGTGGCACGCCGTGTTAGCAGATAAAGAGATGACAGATGACAGTAAAAAACAGCCCCCCCACCCCGAGCCAAACTCCATGGGAACTACTGTAGCAAACAACAGGCCTGATATGGGAAAAGTTGAGCTGTTAATAATTTAATATCAAACAAGCAATAATAATCATTCACTTACTATTGAAGATGTAAAGGAAAAAAAATAAATCTAGGAAGCTTATAGGATAAGTAATTATTTTGTGGGATGGGGGATAAAAAGGAGAATCCAAGAGCTAAAAGCAGAGTATTTGGAGCACTGTCACTGCTAACAGCAAGTTATTCCTGTGCACCACAACCAAGTTCTAAACTATTCACGTTGGCTTTTTATACTGTGTGACTTTCCCAGAGCTACAGCCTCCGTTTTTCATCATCAGAGGACCAAATGATAATCTCCAGCTTTCAACTAGAGTTAACTCTCACAGCCCTACTCCCAGCAACATCAGATGCACCAGGATCAACTCAGCATGTTAGAGCAGGTTGTTTCTGCCACTGCTCTGAAATAAAGCAATTCCTTCTCCACCGTGGACCCGCAATTAAACACCGAGTCTAACACCAAACTGCTTGAGATTCAGATCTACTTGTAACGTCTCTGATGCATCAAAGTCTTCCTTTTAAAGTCTTAACCAGAGTTATCATTGAAAAATGATTCCAAACCCTTCTGAAACACGCTTGGTTTTCCCTTCTGCACCCTTGGATGGCACTGCCTGAGGACACTCCATTTTAGAAGGTTATTTGAAATAAGTCTCTGTCATTTAATATTTCTCTTTCAAGTCACAGCAAGAGCTTATGAAGAAAGACTACCCTCATTTTATGTCATGTTTCTTTGCCTAGTTACAGCCTGTAGAGGAAGAAGAATGATGTAAAAAGAGGCTGTAAAACTAGCAAGATCCTGCCTGTCTTTTAGTGAATACTCAGCCTTTAGGGAGGCAAGTGGCATGAAATATGAGTAAGATCTTCTATCACTATTTGACTGTATAGCCATTTGATAATTCAAATTCCTTTGAACTATCCCTTCTGGATACAAGATGAATTGAATCGGCAGAAGATTTGCTTTCTTTTGTAACCCCTCCAATGTTTAGCAGATTTAATTCCTTCGTACGAATGGGTGTGTGTGTGTATGTGTTACCCACGCACACAAGTAGGTATAAAAGACACTTCTATATAGGTGACTTAAACAACATTCGCTGTCCTTTGACTCAGAAATCAGCTCAAATTCCTTAGGATCTATGGAAGCTAAAGATTGTGTCGGATACTGATAAAAATACCATGAAACAGCTGCAGGCTTTAGGGAACCTACGAAGAAGTTTTAATTTTCAGCAAAGTTTTGCAGTCACAAGTCTCCTGGCCATCGCTGCCTGGCAATCCCACTGCACAGTGACGTCCAAGCTTGGGTGTTTACAGCATCCATAGCCAGAAGCTGCTTGATGGAGCTTATACTTGTCTAATTACAGCTTAGCAGTTTTAAGCAGAAATCCAAAGTATAAAAATCAAACATTTTGGTCAGCTACAGAGTGTATCTTCTCAATACCGAAACAAGCAATAAAGTGCCTCATGGCCTCCTCCAACAAGTTCCTACTGTCACAAACAGTGCCACGATTTGGATGGGATCAATGTCACCAGCAGCAGGCAACGAAATACCAACTGGCGATTCCAAACTCCATTTACAAATTCAACTGCACAGTTTATTTCGGGCAAGAAGTGCTCTGAACTTGTACATGGCCAGCCTGAACAAGATGGTGGAAATTTTCCCTGTGAATTTCTAAAGAATTTACTGGCTGCTGGGTTTAGAAATCATGTTCCTTCACGAGAAGGAGAGGAGAGGCTGCCTGAGGACATTGTTTATTAAAGCCTTTTGTTCAATTTACAAATTGAAACAAATAATTGCGGAGACATTTGCAGCTACGGAAAAAACGTGTTTACAAAGTGGAATAAAATACAGACTAAATACATTTGGATTATAGTAGATCAAAACATATGAGTTTCTAACATAGCATAAAGGGCGGTCAACACTATGAGGACAGAAGGAAAGGCGCCACTGAGTCATGGTTTTTATAACAATCTGGTCACTTAAAAGATTTTTGGCTAAGTTACACTCTCAGAGTCCTTAACACGCAAGAATCTTCCAGCCACACTCAACACTGACCAGCCCTTGAGATCAGAGGCAATCCATCCCAGGGACAACTACCTGCTCCTAACACACAACAGATGCCTCCTAGGAAGGCAAAAAGACCCCTGAGCTCCAGTTAATATTCCACGGGAGTATTTCTTGGTTCAGCCTTCCTCATGCGGTTTTACATCTAAACTCCAACTGGACTCAGAAACTGAAAAGCCCTGTTGGAGCATCCCACCTCTCCCTCCTACAAACACAGTATTGCTCTCTAGAAAACCGCTTTGTCTCACCTTAAAATGTCTTACGTGGTGAGGCTGCCACCACTTGGAAGATCATTCTGCAGTCTAACGCAACTTGGCAATCAGAATGATTTCTCCAGCATCCAGAATAGATTTGCCCAAACCCATCAGAGCCTGTCTGAGCCGACGCCTCAGCTCCACATCTTAAAAAAAATAAAATAAAATAAAATAAAATAATTTTAAAAAATCACAGCCTGTCTTGACTGCACAAACCATAAAATTCCTGGTTACTTTATAAAGGTCCTTGGGTTTGGCCTGGAGTGAGGCAATCGTATCAGAAATAAATCTAGAAGAGCCCCACCAAGGCAGCGGAACTAGATAAGTGGAAAAATGGCACAAGAGGGATGAAGTGCTGTTCCTAAATGTTAGCTCTAAAAAGCTTTATGTAAACAACTATTTCCTATGATGCCCTAATTAATAGCACAGCGACAGAATCAAGCTCTGTGTGTAACACTAAGTGGAATTTCCAATAAAAGCCATCTATCACCATTAAAAAAAAATATGAGGAACAGAATTAATCAACCAAATTCTTCTACTGGTTCTCAAACTACGTAGAAAGGAAAACAGCCATCACTGTGAGCTGAATACGGTGACTAAGGATCGCTTTTGTAGCACAGAAGTATTTTCTTAACATCAGTAAAATATGTTAACTAATATTATATTTAGTTAGCTGAACTCCTCTGGGGATTAAAGGCCCACTGTGCCTAACAAAACTTTGTCTTGAAACAGACTAGCAAATGTTATTTTAGTACAGAGCATTTGATAGCTAATCATGCTATAAAACTATAAAATAAAGTTGTGTTTATTGGTACAATTAATCCCTCCATAGCCCACAGGGCTACATGAGAAAATGGGGGGGATGAGGGAGGTCAGACCAAGGGGGGTGGAGTGTGCAAGGAGGGATTATTGGCAATAGGGAAAGACCAGGTCTGAAGCAGCGCGTGTGACTCTCGGGGAACTATTATTATTCCAGTCATAACCAAGAACATCACCTCCATCAGGGAGTGCCAGAGGGAGAAAAAAGGCACAAGCTTCACGTAGAAGGAAATTCACCCCCAACCTGAGCTGACCGTGTGCTCGAAGATTTGTAGAAGCCTAAGAAGCACTTACACACCAGTACCCAGCAAGGTCAGGGGACGGGACACCCCCACCCTATTCTAATAAATACATTCACGAAGATAATGCAAACTGCAATTCTTTCCCACTGTCTTAATTTGTTAAAAGGTTTTCCAGCTAAGAATAATCTGGAGTAGAGCACAACATAAAAAAAACAACCAACCATCCTGTGATGGAAGAAACACATGTTTGAAATCCAGGTAGCATGTTAATTGTGGTTAATATGTGAATCAAATTAGGAATGTAAGCATCACTAACACTCAGAGCCTGTGCAGTGACTTCCTATTTTTATTTTTACAGCTTTGGCATTAATAACCAGCAATTGCTTACAGTCGCCAAAGGCTTCTCCTGCACTTCAAATGTAGGTTACTGTATACTAATGGATGGCAAATGTTGATAAGCCAAGATGTCTAGTGCCTTCATCTTGAATTAAAAACAGTGCACCAGAGGACAGTTAGGAGAAAAGGACAAGTTTTGATAAAATATAACTTGATACCACTTTGCCCTAGTCTAACCAACCACCACGCAGGACACGGGGATGGAGAAGGAAGTCAGAACTTTACCAAGAATACTTCAGGAATGCCTTTGGGATACACATTTTAAGCACAAACTGCTACAAATCTCCAGCGATTTAGGCACCGAGCCACAGAACCAAAAATCACCTTTGGTGTAATGAACTCCTCCCTAAGTCTGACAGGGTTTGGCCTACAGAGACCTGTCTGGTTCTCCTGAAGCCGTGCAGCCAGTCTGCCCCATGGCTGGCAGCAAAGCCACCGCTCCAGCTTAGATCAGGTTTCCTCCCTTATTTTGTCCCTCCCATCCCAATCCCACAGATTTTGTGGCAAATGTGATTTGCATTTCAGAGGGTGATAAACTGCTTGTAAATAATTTTCTCACATCTAAGGAGTGCCTACAGCTGCCAGGACAAAAAGGAGAAATTAATGATAAACACCTTACAGTGTGTTTTTTGTATTCCTCGTTTTAAATTCCCAACTGGATTTAATGCATGAGAACTCTGCTAACCCCACCTTGTGTCACCGTGTGGAATCTGGGTACTTTTTTTTATGCTTTTTATTCCCATAGCACAGCTGCCTGAAGGTCCCACTCCAAGCAAATGTTTTAGACGTTTTATTAACAGAGAAAATAAAGCAGCCAGCCCTGCAAAAATCCCACTACAAGACTGGAAAGAGAAGCTACAGGTGGCAAAAATAACACACAGACCTGCCAAAAACGTAAGGCAACAGTGAGATAGGAGCGACGATTAGTCTGTCAAGCGCTGGTCACACACGTTCCAGGAACGGCAGTGTCCTCAGATAGTTGCTAGATTGGCCGTGGGCTCAGGTTAATATTTGTATTAAGGAAAAGCTGTCAGCCTCAATCAGGATTAGACCGATGCTGTGCTAGGTACCGTGCAAACAAGCTGTGAGAAAAAAAGCTCTTCTCGGGAGGGCTTCCTTCTAAGTTACAGTAAGCATTTGTATTATTATTACTATCACATTAAGTAATTGAAATTACAAACAGTACTCCCAGCACAGCATCTCTGACCGGTCCTCGGCGCTGACGGTGCCATCGCTCTGCTGACAAAGCTGGTCCTAGAGACAATCACTAAGCAGGAAGAATTGGTAGAGAGTGATTTTTCTTAAATAAAACATGGTTTGATGGAGTTTGATGGAGAAAGATAAAAAATAAACTCACGGGATGGAAATAAACACAGCATTTTAAACGAACCTAATAACATGAAAGTAATGAGCTTGGAAAACAGATGTGGACAAAGGAAAGCGAAGGCTACAATACATTCCACGCAATCTGGGAAGGCACGATAAAAAAATTTACAAGCTGTTTCGAGCCCCGAATAAAAAGGGTAATCAAGCCAGGCTGAGTTATAAGCGGGCAGGGTACAGCATCCTGCAGCAGAGACTAAGCAGAACACCTTCACCCTTCTGTACTGTATGGCGAGGCTTTCCCGCCTCGCTGGAACTCCAGCCCAGCTCTCGGTTCGGCAGCTCATAATTCACATCACGTACTGTAAGGCCTCGTCACCCTTTCTTTTCCCCCCGTGTTTGATCTTTTGCATTCTGCTGGGGCAGCAAGCTGCTCGTATGCTTCTGTCACTGACAAACGTTGGGGCAAGAGGTGAAATAGGAAGGGAAAAAAAAAAAAAAAAAGAAAAAAAAATAAATTCAAATCAAAAGGTAATGTAATATCCTAAGGAAAGATACCTCGTCGCAAGACAAAGTAGAGGCAGAGATTATTTCCATGATGCCCAGTTGCCTCTGCTGTTAATCGTGATTTATGGTAACATCTATGCAAGGGACCCATCGGTCAGCGAAACCATGTTACTCTGTACAAAGTGGCTTCTCAAAATGGCACTGTGAGAAAGCTCTCCTCTGCAGTTGTTTTACTTCGCCTCCGAAAGCTTTCAAATTGAACTGCTAAAGTTCAGCCAGCATCTAATTTTAACCGTGAGTTCCAGGAGAGAGTAAAGCTGGTGGGAAGATTACAGAGTTCCTTGAAGCTCTGACCTACAACAGGAAGAGAGTTGTCAGCCTTCATGTCTCTCACTCTAAATCCCAAGGGAAACAACACTGGCAGAATGTTTTATAACACGTTCCCACTGTAAAAATTTGTATTTGAGAAATACGATGCTTGCTCACTCCTTCTCCTAGACCTCTGGTGTGTCAGTAAAAACAGATGACCTTAAATGAGTAATTTTAGTTTTGCCTTTACACCGCAGTTCGGATACTCAGGGTTCACAGGGTTCTGTTTACAAAATCACAGGGAACTGATATTACACAAGAGCAACACATGCACCCACACCTTTAAAATATGAGCGAGGAGCTGGCAGCTTGTAGCAATGTAAAAATGCCTTTTTTCTGCCTTCTCAGGTTAACTGTGTAAGTGAAGAAATACCCACACGGAAGGCTGCAATCTGTGATTTTCATAAGGAAGACTAAAAGGCTTCTGTCGAAGGGCCAAAAAACAACATCTGTTAAAGAGCTCAGGAAAGAGAAATTAAAAATAAAATAATTGGATTATGATCTCTCAGCTAATGAAATCAGATACCTTTTTATTTTCTTTCCCTTCAAGCCATGGATTTTAGACAACACCCAGCGGCACAAGTCCGGTTCCACGTTGCTCCGCGCTGCCCGAAGGATCACAATTTCAGGTGTTGCACAACATCAGGAAGCAAACCAGGAGTCCAGCAGAGAAACCCAATACGTTTTTATCCTGCCAACAGAGAGCAACTTTCCTGACAGTAATGAAGGTGTGGTGACAAATAACCAATTATTGGACAGGATATGAATAATAAATATGGGGAAACTGTTATGGCAGTAATAGGTCTTGAAGTACAGGGGCAGCTGAAGGAATTCAGTCAACTTGGAATAGCTTAAAAAACTTCTCTTTTTCCCCACATTCTCATTTCTCAGCTTTTCAGACCCTGGGAATGAACACTTGATAGCTGAAGCCCAAAGAGTCAGATGCAGAGGAACCCCTGCAAACCCCATGTCCCATCAGTTGCCAATGCAGCACTCGGTGTGCACACGGTCGCTGTGGGAGCCAAGGCAAGAGCAGCTCCCTGAACTTTCTCCTCTCCTCTATTCCTTCGGATAATGAAAACCAGAAACGCTATTCTGGGACTCAGAAGCATTTTGAATGATCCAACAGTTGTTACAGATCTCACATTATCTGCTGCTGACCCTAAATGGAGACCTCTGTTAGTCAGGGATGATGATTTTTGCGCTCATGAACAATTAGTTTTGCTGGTTTTAAGGAAAAAAAAACAACAAACCCAACAAAACAACCAAGGCGTCTTTTAATCAGAATCTAAATGAAAAATGCTAAAAGCTATTCCCTAACATCTGCCAGTTTAGCATAGATTTAGAAATAAAAATCAAGAGGTATAGTCTCATCTCAGGGAATTATGTGTTCAAATCCTGATGTATGGAGATGAGGATGTAAGTGTTAACATTCAGCGTCTTCTGCTGCATATCCGAGGCATTAGGATGGCTTAATGAGTCACTGCCTGAAACCAATAACAAGTTAAAGTTCCTCTCTCACATACACACACATTGAATTTTGTGTATAATTACTCAGTTCTGAGTAATGACAATTTATTAGATTTTTCCCATCGAACATCCGAGCTGCTAATGCACAGCATGTCACTAAAACAAAACGCTCTTTCCAAGAAAGGCAGGAGTTCGGAGCGCAGCACGTGTTGAACGTAACCAAGCATTTTCTCCCCCAGCACCTCTCGGCAGAACTGTTTTTCTAACCAGGGGATCCATTTCCAAGGGCGAGGAGCAGTTTGAAAGCCATGGTCGCAGCCCGTCCAGTCGGTCAGCAGTTGCTTGCACAGCCCAACAAAGCGCGGCCAAAGGATGAGCCCGTCTCGAAGGAGCGACTGGAAACAAACCATTTTCCCTTCGCCTTTCAAACAAAATCTACTGCTGTAGCCTTTCAGAAAGCTAAAACCTTCTCTGCCATAACAGCCCACCTAATATCTGGGCTTCCACAGAGCTGGCTGCAAGGTGGAAAGGAGGGAATGTGGACAACAGAGATACTGAAGAACTACACCGTGTGCTAGGTCAGCAGTGCATTGCATTTCAAGCTTTTCCCAATACAAAACAGCACTGGAAAAGCCACCAGCGGTCCCAGTGGTTATGGTGCTGTGAACTAAACTAAACCTGTACCGAAGCGCCACGCTGATTCAGCTAAAGCACCTGGGGAACGTGAGCACATGAACAGCATTGCTGGGCTTACTGGGGTGCCACAACTTCTCTGAATTTTGCTCCGCTAGCCCAGATCAAAACCAATCTGTGCACATGGAGTCCCTCAGACAGCTGGGACCGCTGCCTTCAGGGAGATGGGTCGGGAAAGGGGACAAAGCCTGTCTCGCAACACACAACGCGAGGCTTCACTGGAGAACGTGCAGAAAGTTCCTAAGCTGGTAGGATTTCCAGCAGCTTGGCACACGTTCCTGGGACTGATGAAACCCGATGTTTTTCCTCATCGGTGTTATTTCAAAAAAGCAGCGAGATCATCCAGCGGAGGAAATACTTAGGGATGAGAACGCGCATTTAATACGGATCTCGTTGGGACAGCATCCTCGTCCCCCTCGGTTCCTTTCCGCGAGGCTCGCGGGAAGGCAGCGGGACGAGCTTCCCGGGAGCAGGGTGCGATCTCCCCTCCCTCCGCCGCCGGCCAGCCCTCGCCCCGCGGAGCCGCCGCGAACCGCGGCAACGGGACCGCGCGCCCGCTCCATTCCCATGCCTTTTTTATTTATCCATTTCTATTTTAATAAGCAGCCTGTTCCCTTGGCCCCGGCGTGCCTCCCTCCCCTCCGGAGCCCTGGGTTATGTGAAAATGCGTGTGCCAAGCGGCGGAGGCGTGGTGGAGCTCCTGGCTCGCCGTGACATGCTCCTGACGTACTGTGTGGTCAAGGAGCCGGGACTGGGGGGCCTGAACGAGGGCCAAGCCTTGCACTTCAGCTTCCTGACCTGGCAGCCATTCAGAGAGACCCTGCTAAGTGCTATTTCCTAAATACACTAGCTTTTCATAACAATCTTACCACATTGCTTTCCTTTACAAGCTCTCTTAAAAGAGAACTGGACTCCTTCTGGTTAATCTACACAGACTGCATTTGGAAGCCATCAGAAACTGAACTCTAAACAAAACGTTATTAATGTGTTGTAATCTGCCCTCAATGTTCCAGATGAAAAGAAAATGTTTTATAGTTTTGGAGTATACATTTTAATTGCCTTTTAAGAGTGCATATACTTTTAGTGCTCTCTGTTATAAAACTGCAGTATCTGTTTCTTGATAACTGTTGAATGATCTCAGCTATTTTTATTAGGTTTTCTCCCCCACCCTGGTCCCCTTCCTTAAGCTACCACCACTGTAAGGCTTTCTGAGACCGTTCCTGATATTAGGCTGGCGAACGGTTTCAGTCTAAGATAAACTCCATTATAAACAACTTCTTTACAACATCCCCTCGCTATAAAAACACTCAGATCCAGAAAATTCGTTCTTTAAATGAACTTAGAATCCAGCTACTTTTGGTAAAAACCTGATCTAAATAAAGGCTAAACCAAATTTCTCAGATTTTTTTGGCCCTTCCCTGCTCAGTTTGCTCTTGGTGCCTGGTTCCTGTCGCGGCTGGAAATGCTTGGCTCGGGGAGGGATTCAGGAACTCAGAGCAGAGTCTCACTGGCAAACCTTGCGGCAGCCATCAGAGATGTTCCGGCTGCCCCTCGCCTCACCACGGCTGCTGGAGCTGGCAGAAGGTGCCTGGCAGAATCTCCACCAAAAAGCCACCGAGAGAATGGGGGTTCTTGGTAAGACCCCACCTGAGCTGTAAGCCCTGACCCTCCTCGCGGTGCATCCGGGGAGCAGAGTCTCTGAGGTTCCTTGTGCTGAATCGCCTGCCCTCAAAGCAGATGCTGCCTTCTACGAGAGGGTCCTTTAGTACTTCTGGGACAGGGGATCACCAATTTACCTGGCACGCTTTCCGGGTATCTCCTTACTAGAAAAGTACTTGATAAAATAAATAGAAATCCAGGGTCATAAAACTAACCATGGGATTTGTTGTTCATTAAGCTGCCCTTTCAATAGACAAGAGGAGCCATTAAAAATACCTTGTTTCAGGAAAAATCAGGCATTGGGACTTTATGGCCATCATATTTGTATCAACCAACGTGCTAGAAAAGAACGGCTCTAGCTACCTCGTTTTAGGTTTGCATTCCTTAAAATACCCAAGGATGTTTTCCTAGTATTTGGTTCTTACACGTCTCCGCCGTTAGTTTCTTTTCAAGACAATTAACTTCCCCAACCCGCTAGCATTACCTCCTCCTGTGATGTCTCTAACACCTCCCTAATACCTTTTTGACTGGCAAGATATTATTTCTTACTTGATACAATGCAGGCCAGGATATTTCGCAGTGGGAACTGCACTCAGTGCTCGGAGAACGACCACTTTTCCAAGTTCTCCTCTTATGCAATAAAAATATTTTAAATGGCAAAGTCCCCCTCTCACGTTGGATTGGGATTCACACAGTGCAAGCGAACTGAAGTTTATCGTTGCTCTCTTAGTTCCTTTTATCTTCAAAATTATCAACGGTTGTAATTTCTTAATGTTGCTTTTAAAAATATTTTTCAGTATGCAGATGTGCTTGTGAAGATTAATGGACTGGGAACACTGGAATCTTGTATTAATCAACTACAGGGAAGCAACCGCTAAGGAAAATTTTCCATAGTGCTGCAGGCTTGAGTTTAAGCAGCACCTCTGCGGATTGCAGAGAGCATCCCTTGTCCTGGAGGGGTCCTTCAGGGCCTTCTCTCCAAGGCAATGGTAACCACAGCTTTGCAGAGCTACCAGCCATGGTGACTCTTGCCGCCAAGCTCATCTCTGAACCCTGAACAAGCCACCTCACGGGGAAGCCTGTCAAGCACTTGTCATGGTCCCCATTATCACAAAGGGCCGATTCCTTCCATGTGCCAGTTAACGTCACGGCACCGCGACGGCAACGGCCGTCCCTTGTTGGAGGCTCACCTCTCCCAAGGGCAGCTGAGCACCGGGGACCTCGGGCCACAGGGGGCAGGGCCACTAAATGTCCACTCCCACCAAGAACCAGCAACCTTATCCTCAAGATCCTATTCCACTCCCATTACCTAGCAGAGATGGTCCCATCGCAGATGTTTTAAATAAAGATGATATGGTGAGAAATGTGCTTTCTGTGACAGGGCAATGCTAAAAACACCCCCCCCAATCCCTACCCCAAAATACTGGAAGTCAGCGTGTGTGCACACATTCAACCAACAGCTAGGTTAATTACACCAATTTCACTACTAATTGGATCAGTTTAAACCTCCTACATTGAAAGTAACTTGGCAGACAAAAACGTTACCGTAATTACAAAAACAACTGGTTTCTTGAATTAAGTAATTCTACCAATTAAGTAATCCCACCACGTGGAAAGCAAACCCGACCGTAGCCAGCGGTGTAGGTTTGACTCATTTTCAACAACGTGCTATTGCTCAGTGCTAACGCCTCCGAAACCCGGCACCATTACTCACGGCAGTGGTTCCCGAGGGCGGATCCATTCACACCAGTTGAAATAATTGAAAGGAATTTGCCAAAGTGACAGGAAAACGAGCTCTGTGAAAAGGTCCTGGTGAAAGGAAAACTTACCTAAGCTTCCAACTGCTGCTTTTGGTATAAACCTTTGAGGTTTGAAAAGCTTGATTACAGTTCAAAGAATACCACCCTTGCTTCCAGCCTTCCTACTTGGGATAGCTACAAAAAGCAAAGCTTTCCTCCAGCAGCACATGTCTCCAAATAGCTCTGAATTTGCCAAAACCAGACAGAGTTGGACATCTCACAAGAAAATCTTGTTTCAACTGATCATATTAAATAGGGTTGTGAAAACAAATTGTGGTGAATGAAAAAGCTGCTGGCCTACGATCAGCTCTCCTCTCACCAACAGGTACTAACTCAGGGCAACTGCAATTACTACAAGGAATAAATGGGAATAAATTCTATGATTCTATGAAATAAAAAGGCAAAGAACATTTGGCTTTCTAGCTTTAGCTTCCTGAAACAAATAGAAATTCTGTAATTCTTTAGAAAACCAAAAAACACAAATAAATCCCTTTTTTTTCCCACGGCTCATATTTTCTATTCAAAGCCTGGAGACTTTTGAAGTATTTCTAAGAATGTGCTCTTGACAAGTTGCATCTTAACACTGACTGAACAGTTCCTATAGGCAGCAAAAGTCCTCAAGTGTTTCCTTCTAGAAAGAAATTACAGAGATCTGTGTGAAACATGGAAAAACCACAGAAATGATACTTAGCTGATCTCTGTATCAAGCACGTTCACCTCGAGGTTGTTACTGCCATCACATCTATAATAAGAGACTTCATGGGAAATTCTGGAAGTCAAATAATCTTCCACCTATCAATATGTCTTACCCAAATTAGTATTAAGAAGCTATCTTCCCCTATGTATGTTTATGCTGGACATTTATCTGCCGAAAGAAGCAGATAAACTAAAAAACACTGCAGTTTGTAAAAGGGCGCTGCTTGGGAAATAACCTTTTGAGCCACTGGAAAAATTCCGAGTTCAATCAACTTTATTTCCAGTACAAAAGCAATTAGAATTTTCCCATCAGAAATCAGATGAAGAAGTAAATTAGGATTTACCAGCGATGGGAATTGTTAACTTGTGGCATAAATAGAATTTCCATATTAATTTTGGCTACGGCCATCTACGTAAACCCCCATTCCAAACACAACTCATGAGAGAAATAGATGTATTACAGAGTTAGCATAGGTATCTACATTTAAATTGAATTTTGCCTCTTCTTTTTAAGCAAAAGCTACTTTAATTAAATTTAAAACAACAATCAACCCACAAGAACCAACAGACTTGGCTGCTGTTCTGTTCACCCAAGCCTATGACTGTACTGAGAAAACTGATTTAGACAAAACCCAAATCATTTGCACCCGTTAACCTCAGGAAGCTGCAGCTATTTTTGTGTCTGCATCAACCAGATGCAGGAAAAAAAAGTGCAATTTTTTAAGCGTCTCACTCAAAGAAACCATTTTATCACACATAATATTAATTAAAATTAAATAAATTGAAAATAATTCTTGTCAGAATGCATCTGGAGCATCAAGAGTGGCTCCTGTGGCACCAGCTTCAGCGACAAAACAGTTCAAAATCTATTTTTTCTTTTTCCTTAAATAATGGGCAGTTTGGTGAAAGGTTTTTATCTTTTGACTTCCGTGATCGATTTAAAACACTCTTTACAGGAAACAGCCTACGAGTGTCCGTAACAGGGAGATCGTCTCGTGGTCTCCTGCAGCAGCCACAGCACATCAGATTAGGAGGAGGGACAGTGACTCCTCTTCCTAACGGCCAATACGACTCATGCTCTACAAGAAATGCTCTTTTCTTTCCCAAGTATAGCTCTGTCTGATGAAATTTTACTGAGGACCTCTTCCCACTTTGACTTGTACACCATGAACTTTCTTCTTTTCTTTCTCTGTGGTTTAATCTGATTTGTTTTAAGGTTAAAGTGAAGATTAAGTCACAATAAATCCATGATGCAAGAAAGAGAAAGGGTGGGAACTATAGTTCAGAAAGACGTCTGCAACGGCAACTGACTCCTGCCCCACTTCCTCTCCTTCACCTCCTTCCTGATCCAGGAATAAATCTAGTGAAAAGGAGAAGGGAGGAAAAAGAAGATGAATTAGATAAGACCACAGATGAGAAAAATCAAGATGGGGAATAATTTCTGAATACAATACTGGCCACCTAGAGTCTGATCCAAGACTTGTTAATTAGCGTTTTAGAAATTTTTTGGAAAGCAAGAGGCTGCTGGAATGGAGCTGTGTCCTGCAGATACAGCATGCTGCTCTCATTTATCCACGGATCATTCCCGTTGACGACTTCTTGGCAGCTGAAAATATATTCAGACTGTCAGAAGACAGGTTCTAAAATTTTAGATTGCCTCTGTCAACAGCTGGGTGATCATCTCATCTGCAGTACCCAGTGGATCAGCTAACCCTTCTTTTCTGTTTTACTACCAATGATATTTTCTTGATGGGTATTCCAGGTACTACAGACATTTGTATCTGAGGTTGTAAAGCTGGGTCCCTTAAATCAGCAAAGCACTACTTCAATCATCTCGCTCTGGCATAAGGTGAGCCTGTTCAATGCAGGAAAAAAAGCAAGGCCAGCAGAAGTAATAAATAAAGGATTTCTTCTGGCAAGAAACCAAATCCTGTTGCTTGAAATTAAATATCGTCACGCAAAAGACTAATCAGGGCATCCCTACTTTTTCTCAGCGGTGTGGCTAAGGACTATGCAAAAAGCAGACAACGGGGGAATAGAGAAGAACCACCAGGCTCCTCCCCACGCCTGGCAGAAGAAACCCTTGACTGCCTCCCATACAC
>WTSP01024318.1:0-12964 GCA_025331215.1 Actenoides lindsayi | reverse complement strand
ACGTGAAGGTGATGTGCATCCTCTGCACGCCACAGGGCTGATGGCCAAGAGCAACGTGGCCGTGTTGGTGGGGACCTTCCCCCGGGTGATGACCTGCTGGGGAGGTGAAGGAGCAGGGTGGAGTGCTGTTGCAGCCTCGTCGCTTCCGGCACCTGAGCTGGCTGCGTGGAGTCAGCATGAGCCCTGGGCATGGCAAAGTGCTGAGCCAGTAGACGTGCCCCGGGGCACTGCCAAAGCACGGCCCGCAGCGGTGCTCACCAGTAACTAGACCTGCTAGCCTCCAGTCTGGCTGGTAGGAGAGGCACAGAGCCCTGAGATGAACCTCACCCACAGCATCTGTGCTGGGTTCTGGGGGATCTGAACCTGGAGAAGAGCTGAATCCTTGACCTACCACCAGCTTGGGATACAGGATCCAAGGCTTTGCTCTGGGTCCAAAACCTCATCTTTTCTGCTCATTCCTAGGCTTTGCTTGGGTCATTGACCTGCCTGGCTGTGCTGAAGCTGGTGTTTTGGTTTTTTTCCTCAAGCCATGAATGACTTTTTCCTCTTCCTATGTTTTATGGGAGCCAGAGACACTCTGCACCCAGCCGGCTCCTGATCTGAAGGCCTGAACCTTTTGCACTGGGTCAGCTCCTGGTCTGAGGGCCCGATCCTTCTGCAGCCAGTTGGCTCCTGGTCTCAGGGCCTGATCCTTCTGCAGCCAGCTGGCTCCTGGTCTGAGGGCCTGATCCTTCTGCAGCCAGCTGGCTCCTGGTCTCAGGGCCTGGTCTTTCACACGCACCTATGACCCAGGGGTGAGCCAGCCCATTGCTATCGGAGGAACTTCACACGTGCAGCCAGGGAAAGACGTATGTAAGTGCCACTGGATTCCCCAGCTAATTGGGATCTTATGGGAGAAGTGGAGGGGGAAAAACCGGCAGGAAGGGAGTGAGTGTGCCTGTCACGGTGCAAACGCAGTGACTCAGGAGGTGCACACGTCCACCTAAGGGGCTCAATTAACAGCGTTTTTAATAATGATTATTACAGGAGTTGACTCAGCACTCCAAAACGCTTTGAAGTTGAGAAGTGCTGCCCTTCACACCTGTTATTAAAATATGTTCCCACTTAGTGGACCCTGCAGTCAGCATCTCCTCATGGGCAGCACCCTGGAGGTGAAGTTTTGCTGGGACAGACACCCGCCAGAGGCAGGGCCTCATGTTTATTATCTGTGCTGGATCAAACACCTATACTTTGCAAGTCACTGTTCTTCTTTCCTTCTGATGCATTTTTAGTGCCTGCGGCAGACATTTATAGGGCAAAGGGACCTAGAGATCTAATTTTGCTCTAATACTCTTGTTTCTAGACAGTGGAAATGTCCGGGGAAAGCTGGTTTTGATGTTCCTTCCTCACTCCCTGAGGCAGTGAATAGCTTGAGGAAAATAGACCTTCAAATGAGTCCTCAGAGACCTCCCTGGCTTTACCCTTTGCCACCCGAACCAGGCAGACGTGAGAATGGGTTCTGGGATGTGCTTTATGGATGGAGCATCCGTACGCTTGGCTTGGGGAGCAAGATCATTTCTAGTGAGTCTGCTGCTAAGTCACTGTCCACATCATGAGTCCGTGTCCATGTCGGGACCCTCACGGTGTCCTGGCTCATGTGCCCACGTATCAGGCACACATGTGCCCATTCAGAGCACACGTAAACAAACGAACAACCCTTCACGCGCTGGAGTCCCACCGCCAGCAGTTCCAGTTTCACTGGCTCTTTAATCCAGCTCCATCAATAATTTACTCCTCTCTTGCAATTCATCAAATATTTATCCCCCCCATGAATTTCCCAGCCTGGACATGTCACTATGAGGGTAGAGGCGAGGGCTGGGGAGTTACCGCTCCTGGAAACTCGGCATTGCCACAGTCCTGGCAGCTCCCTCCTCTCCTTCTGCTGGCTTCACAGCTCCTCAACGCTGTGATCTCCTGCCCTTCTCCTCCATCCATCTCTGAAGCCTTGCTCCGCTTCTATGAGAGATGTCAAAGGCTTTGGATACAGAAGTCCTGCAGGGTTTGTGGGGCTTTTTGGCTCTTAGAGAATTTTGAAGTTTTTGGCTAACTTGCTGAATTTGCCAGCAGCTCGAGGTTGTACTTACTGAGTTTCTACATGTTCTGTGAAAATAGCTGTGTGGTGGAGCTACTGCTGATGCTCCCACAAGGGGAAAGCTGAGCACACCTTGTAGCAACTCTGGAGCAATACAGCCAGGAGGCTCTCACTCTGGGTTCAAATAATCTCTCGCTTAACCTCTGGACACCGTCTGTGTTGTTTGTGCCTTTTGCAGAATCATTTCAGTCTTGCAAAGCTGAGATGTTGGAGAAGCCTGAGGATTACAAACTGGTCATTACACCAGCCGGGTGGCTCTGCTCCTGCTCCACTGTTCCCTGACCGGCAGTGTCCAGTGGGGACACACCACCCCTGTCTGCAGTGTGGGAGGGCAGATGTGCTGGGCAAAGCTGTTACTGGGGCTTGTGCATGGACACTAGTGATAGAGATGCAAAGGGGCAGGGGAAAGAAGTTCCATGGCTCCTGTGTGGGAGCTTATGCCGCATGTTCTTTCTCTGAAGCAGTTTTCAGACTCTTCCAAGTGAGATGTGCTGTGGCACAGAGCATTTGGGGTTTGGGAGAGGGTTCTGGGCTCTGCTGCTCCCACCTCTTGTCAGCACAGGTCATAAAGCAGCAAGGATTGAAGTAATGCAGGCTGAAGATCTCCAGTGTGCATTTGCCTTCCAGACTCTTGGTGGCACCAGGTCTTGGAGCTGAGGTCTTCGTGGTGGAGAGGCAGCACTCGGTTCCTCTGGAGCTCCTTGAAAGGGTGGTGCAGAAACGGGCAGGAGCTGTGCCGAGCCAGAGCCCTGCTGCCTGCAGGGAGTTGCTTCTGAGAGTGGTAGAGCTGCCCAGCCTTAATAAAAGGCTTTGCCTTATCCATGTGCAGGAAGGGAGAGCGCCTTGTTGACAGATACTGCTGCTGGCTGCATATCATTAGCACACGCGCTGGGCGAAGGCTGATGCCAGCAGGGGTGTGAACTATCTCTTGTTTCAGCAGATCACAAATACAGAGGAATGTCAGGAGGACAGACTTCCCTTGAATCCTGGGTTTGTGTCCATCCTGTTACAGGAGGCAGGACACTGGGGGCAGGCAGTGTGTCCTGTCAGCAGCTTGCTGGGGTAGGGGCCGGCAGGGTGTGAGAGGAGATGCTAATGGCATTAGTCGAATGCCCAGCTCTTGAGGAGTGCAGAAACCTAATCTCCACTTTCTCTGAAACTGGATTCTCAGTATGTGCTAATACCAATGTGCTTCAAGCCATGCAATCAAGACCAGGCGTGGTACAGCAAAACCCCCACAAAACCTCAGCCCCAAGGCCAATGCCAACAACTTTACTCTTGTTCTCTGCTGACAGCTTGCTCTCTTGGGTCCTGAATTTCTCCAGGCACCGGTGAACAGGAGGGTGGGAAGATGCAGCAGCTGGTGGGTTCCAGAAACTTTGTTTCATGGTGGTGCTACCAGCCTGGTGGGACCCCATGGTGTCCCACACAGGAGGGGGTGTATAGAGAGGTATTTTGGGATGTCTCCCCACAGATTCTGAATGAAGCCAAGATCTGGTCAGAATCTGACTAGAATTTAATGAGATATTTAAGATTTAAAATTTTACAACAAGTTTAAGGTTGAGTTGGAATCAGCCCCGTGTCTCAGTTCTGGATTATTCAGAATCTGGCTTGTCTCCCTCCAAAAGCTGGTTTGATGAAGGAACGTATGTCTCCTGGGAGCTAAATTCAAGTCATAGGAATTACCACAGGCTTGCATGTCAGGCACGTGATTCCACGTCAGTGGTACACCCCTGCAGAAGAACCCCCTTAAAATTAAGCTTCTAGCTTCATATTTTGAGGAGGCAACAGTTCATTGTGCTGGTTTGCCCTGGAATGACAGAGAATATCTCAGTAGAGTCTGTCAGCCATGCCTGCATGCTAACCAGTTGTTTTTCTTGCTGTCTAGGGGCGATCCAGACAAATGTGACATCTGGGGGAACACCCCTCTCCACCTGGCAGCAGCCAACGGCCACCTGAACTGCCTTTCCTTCCTCATCTCTTTTGGGGCCAACATCTGGTGCCTAGACAATGACTACCACACCCCACTGGACATGGCAGCCATGAAGGGGCACATGGAGTGTGTGCGATACCTGGACTCTATAGCTGCCAAGCAGAGCAGCCTCAACCCGAAGCTGGTGAGCAAATTGAAGGACAAGGCCTTTCGGGACGCGGAGCGGAGGATTAAGGACTGTGTGAAGCTGCAGAAGAAGCACCACGAAAGGATGGAGAAGAGGTACAGAAAGGAGATGTCGGATAATTCAGACACCATGAGCTTCTCCAGCTATTCGAGTAGCACCTTAAGCAAGAAGTTCCAACACATGTCTATGGTGACTTCGCTGCCATACTCACAAGCCACCATCCACGGCACAGCCAAGGGAAAGACGAAAATACAAAAGAAGCTAGAGAAGAAGAAGCAGGTGGACGGGACGTTCAAGATCTATGAGGATGGCAGGAAAAGCGTGCGGTCGCTGTCCGGGCTGCAGCTGGGGAACGACGTCATGTTTGTGAAGCAGGGCACATACGCCAGCCCCAAGGAGTGGACTCGGCGCAATATCAGAGACATGTTCCTCACGGATGAAGACACTGTCTCCCGTGCCATAAGTGACCCGGGTTTGCACATGGACTCGGCCCACTCAGAAGTCAGCACCGACTCTGGCCATGACTCCTTGTTCAACCGCCCCGGGCTGGGCACCATGGTGTTCCGACGCAACTACGTCAGCAGCGGGCTTTTTGGGATCGGCCGGGAGGATGCTGGTGCACTGGGTGAAGACAACACGGACGGGGTAGGTGTCAAACTGCGGAGCCGCCTGCAGCGCTCGCCAAGTCTCAACGATAGCATTGGCAGTGCCAACAGCCTGCAGGAAAGGAACGTGGAGGAGCTACCCTGGGATGAGGTGGAACTGGGCTTAGATGATGACGATGAACCAGACACCAGCCCCTTGGAGACTTTTCTGGCTTCCCTGCACATGTTTGAGTTCATCTCCGTCTTGAAGAAGGAAAAAATTGACTTGGAGGCCCTCATGCTATGTTCAGACAATGACCTGAAGAGCATCAATATCCCCTTGGGCCCCAGGAAAAAGATAGTGGATGCCATCCAGAGGAGAAGACAAACTCTGGAGAAGCCAGATGTCATTGTAGACACTGAACTGTAAGTAGGAGATGGGGCCTCTGAGCGATTAAACCCTTCAGCAGGTGGAGATGTGGCTAATGTAAGGTCTTGTTTTCAACCCACTTGGAAGAGTAGGAGTCCAGGTAACCTCAGTGTTTTTGTGTGTGGGCAAATTCCTGCCCATGTGGAAACGATGAGAGTTCGGAGAGGTGGCAATAGTGTTAGTTCGTTACTCAACAGCCCGAACTTGGCTGGGCAGGATGTGAAGCCCTTGTTTTATTTCATAACCTGTGTGAATGCAGCCTGCTCTGTGGTCTGATTCTTCTGAGTCCCTGTAGCTGGGATTTTTCAGCCATGCTCAGACTTGTCTTGACTCTTCACCTTTTGAGGGCGTGAGGAAATCAACCTCAATTCCTATTTGGGAGCAGGCTGGTGGCAGTGCCCAGAGGCACTGGGAATCTGTCCCCAAATGCTTGAGATCTTACTCAGACCTTTGGAGACTGCAGATCTGGTTGAAGTTGTTGCTGGGTTATGGTGTTTCCAGGGTTTGGTGGGTTTGGTTTGAAGGACCACATGCCTCCTATGGAGGGGAAGGGAAGGTGTTAGTGTGCGTCTCCCCGCTGTCACGTCCGCTGACGCTCCAATCCATTGTGGTGCTCGGGCTTCCCAGCCTTCAGACTTCTCTGTGCTTCTTGCTGGATTTACAGGCTTTCAGCACAGCTCAGTCTTGGATCCACAGGGTGCTGACAGACTTTTCTCTTTCCCTTTGCAGATAGCAGCAGCAGCAGCATTTTATTATTATTTTTTAACGATCGAGAAACAAACGCAGTTCTAAGTTGCCAGAAAACACAAGCCAGAGAGTCCCTTCCTGGGGCAGCTGAAAGCTACAGCCATTGCCACCAGTGCCTCTGGACTGCCCTCCTGCTCCCTCGCTCTTCTCCCCGTCTCTGCGATGCTCCCAGGCGGTACCTGGTATGGAAGGACAACTGCTGAGATCAGGCCAGGCAGCTCCAACCTCCTGACCTGGAAGGGACAGCAGTCACCTGCTCGCTGGAGGAAGGAGTGTGCCACGCAGCTGGCCAGGACACTGTGCTGGCACAGGCTGAGACCACACGGGGCCGTGAATGGAAGGAGATACGTGATAGTATTTTCAAAGGGACCCAAAATAAATAATTATGATCCATTCTTTCTTGAGCAAGCGGTTGATTTGGGGTTTGAGCTGGAGGAGCAGAGGGAGGGGGAGTCCTGGTCTCCATGTTCTCGGTTGCATTGTTTGATGCTGTGGTTTTGGAAGGGAATTTTGATTGCTGTGGTTTGGGGCGGTTCAGCTTGAGACGTGCCAGCCCTGACATAACCCAGCAGGTGCGCAGCACGTCTGTGAGTCCAGCCTTTGCTGGACAGTGTTTTGAACATATTGGTAATGGCCTTCCAGTGGTCAAACAGCAGTCCCACGAAGGCAACATTTCTGTCCCATCTCTCCAGGGCACCGAGCTGCATCAGCAGGTTGTGTGTGAAGAACCTTGACTTTCACCTCCAGGAGCTTCCTGGACTGAGTGTAGCACCAGGCTGCAGCCCAGAGCCTCTTCCAAGCTTCTCTGATCCATCCGTGCTCAAAAGGCAGCTCTGAACTATAGCATTCCTCCACAGACCCATCACATCTCTCTTTCTGAGCCCTCTGCTCCCAGCTTCCCTGCACCACTTTACATACGTGATCTATGGATGGTTCCTGGGTGGCAGGAGTGTTTCTGAGGTGCATCAGCGGGATGGGGACCTGGGCAGTGACATATCCTAATGGGAGAAAGTCAGCAGCCCCTTGCTGTGGGGTGTGGGCAATGTGCCTGTTCAGGCTGTGATGCAAACCACTGGATTAGAGAAATGCTTGCTGTTACTGGTACTGCTTAACCAACCTTATCTCAAGGATGCCAGTGACCAGAGCACAGTGAATCCCGGCAGTCTCTATGTGCTCACCCTCGGTTCTGGGTTTTGGACCATGCTTGTCCCTTCAGAGCTGTGGATTAGCTGTTTGGAGGATGGGGATTTGTTTGGTGTGAAGCTGTACTGCTCCCTGCCTGTGTGTGCCATGGGGGAGCAAAGGTGTGCCTGTAGGGCAGGAAAAATATTCTTTGCAAGTGATAAATACTCTTTGGAAGGTGGGTCCCTGTTCTGCTGCCCTCCAGGTGGCTGAAGCCCCACCAGGAGAGGTGTGAGGTCCCAGCCTCATGCCGCTGCACACGGAGATGCTCCGGCATCAGCTAAATGCCACCACTGCACTGAAGGTCTGAGATCTTTCTGCACGCATACAAACTGAGGAGGGTTTTCTTTTTTTAAGAAAATTTTAACCCAAAAGTGCTTTTATATTTTGAAATTATGAGTTCTGCATAACTCTTGGCTTGATTTCCAAGCAAAAGGGCGAGTGATCAGATGTGCTGAGTCAGTGAGTTCTCCATGAAGGCCACACAGCGCCGGGGCCCCAGCACTGTTTGGTTTGGTCCCTCTCCAAATGCCCATCCCGGCATGGAGGACGGTGGCTCAGCTCACTAATGTCACAGCTCCCTCTGCTGGGACCAGATCTGGGAGAGCAGGATGGGACCCACTGTCCACTGGGGCTGCAAGGGATGCGGTGCAACAGAAAGACGGACACTGCGTCCTGCTGCAAGCAGGACCCATAACCTGAGGCCAATGTTCAGGTGAGGCTGCAGTGGCTAAATTCACCTCCTTCCTCATGCATACGTGACATCATTCAAGCCCTCTGCCCTAGCCCTGGGGAAATGGCAGAGCACAGGCTGCTGGCCACAAACAAGCCCCCAGCTCCAGTTCCCCCAGGGATGAATTGTGATTTGGGATTTGTTCCGGACACGGGAGAGGAGCGATTTGCTCTGGCTCACATCACTGTCACTCCAGTGCAACGGGGACCAGTTTATCTGGGTAGGTTGCAGGGAGAAGTGAATCTATTGGCTTGGCACCCACTGGAGTCTTCTGTGGGCTGGGAGCTGGGATATAGTGGGTATCTGGGGGTGACCGAGCAGCTGAATTTTGCATACTCCCTAACTTTGCCTTTTTGCTTAGAAGCACCCAAGCAACTGCTGATGTTGGGCTGAGGCTGACAGAGATCCCTCCTCCAAAGCTGTCTTTCATCCAAAGAGCTGGTGAAAATGTTTGGTGAGGTGATGGTACCCAAGTGCCATGGGACATGTCTTCATGCAACTGAGACAAAGCCCAGAAATGCTGCTTGGTAGTGCCAGACCCTGAGACCAACCTGGCCACCTCCACGACCACACGAGAGACCAAAACTGAGCTTTGGCACCAACACTGTGTTGCAGGGCCCAAGAGCTGGACTTAGGCCCATCGCTGCCTCAGGTGAGGTGAGAGGGATGGTCTGTGGGTACAGGGATGGCTGTCAGAGGTGACAGCAGCCCCAGATCCAATGCCTGCTCTTTGGGCTCTTGCGTGTTGCTTGGCTTTGGGCCTCAGTTTCTAACTAGGTGGTCTCCCAGGAAGCATGGAGATGCATCCCTTGCAGAACAGGGTGTTCAAACCCTCCGTCCTAGGAGATATCCTCTGATTTTCACCTTACCCCGGCCAGCTGGGCTGCTGCATCCCACCAGGCTTGTGATGGAGCTGGGCTCAGCTTTCCCTGAGTATGGGGAGGGGACGTAGCTGTCCCCAACTCCTCAGCACAGATGGGTCCTGTTGCCGTTCTACCCATCAGCAGTCTGGCCTCCTGAGGAGAGCCTTGCGGGTGCTAATTGCATCTGCTCCACGGCCGAGAACAACAAGCTCCTTTCGGAGAGGGTGCTTATGAAAGCAGGGTGGAGGCCAGGGCTGGCACACCCTGGAGAACACCCTTAAATACCCTCCCAAACAGAAACCGAGCCAGGCAGCAGGTTTCCCCCAGCCGATGCTGCCAGCGAGCAAACACTGGCCCATGTACCTGCCTGCGGTGCCTGGGCAGTGGGACACTGCATGGACACCCCATCCTTGAGCCAGACAGCCCCAGCTCCTCAACTGGAGGAGAACCACTTACTAAAGTGATTCTGATTGACAGGCCCTGCCCTTACACTGCTGCGGCTGCCACAGGGGGGGATGTGTTGGCACTTGCTGTCACTCAGGTGCTTTTTGTCTCCCCATCCTTAGGGGCCAACTGGGCCCCCAGAGCATTGCCTGGAGGAGGAAGAAGGCAGGAGAGGTTTGGGGGGATGATGGAGGGTGTGTAGCAGTGCTGTTGGACACGTGGGTTTGCAGGTGCCAAGTCAGCATCCCTACTTGGCTGCTGGGTACTGGGGCTGGCCCGGTGGGATGTGGCTGCTTCCTGCAGGCTGCTGGCAGCACTGGGGTTACTGGCTGTTCCCCTTGGATGGGACGTGTGCTCAGCCATGCCACAGGGGGCTGGCATAGGAACCAAGACAAGACATCACCTGCGGAACACCAGGGAGGTCCTATGGGCAGAGGGGACCACAAGGAGGCATCTCCCTTGGGCTGGAGCACCTAGTCCTCAGTCCTCCCTGACGCTTCTCTTCTCCAGCCTCATCTAGAGCTGGTGACAGCCACAGTGCCCACACCAGAGAGTGACACTGGGGTCTGGGACCTGCCAGCCCATCAAGGACCATTGCACACCACTTGCTTAATTATTTCCTGCCCATCCCGCCGGGGATTCACTTCCTGGCTGAGTGGCTGAGTAACGTGCAGTGGCGGGAGCAGAGATGAGTGGGAAGGGGCTCCATGTGGAGCACCCATGGCAAGCCCCAGCCTTGCCATGCCTTGCACCACTCCCCCAGCAGCTGAGCATGGGGATGGATGTGGTGCTGATATGGCCTGGTTTGGATGCAGCATCTTGTAAGGGCTCTACAAGGGTTTTTGGGACCCTCTGTGGCTGTTCCCAAAACCAAAGTGCCCTGAAAGGCAGCAATGTGGGCAAAGCTTAGTGTGTGTCCCCCTGGGAGAGAGCTGCCAAGCAGGCTGGGAAAGCAGGAGAATTGGAGCATCATTTTCTTTTAACACTGCCTTTAGATAGAAACAGGGAGAATTATTTTCTATGTCTGCTTCACACAGTTCACAAATTCTAGTAAAATATCAAGTGATGCCATGGATTCTGCCACCAAGTGTCTCAGGGCCGCAGTGAGCTGCCCAGTACCATCACCCCAGTACCCATTGCCCCAGTACCCACCACCCTGGCTTGCTCTCAGCAGGGGTGGCTGGAGGAGCATAGGGTGGGGGAGCTGGGGCAGAGCAAAGTGTGGGGCATCACTGGTACCTGGGGCCCATCTGCCTTTGGTGGTCTGATGTGGGCAGGCTGTTTGCTTGAGGTGCAGGGTGAGGAGATGCTCCCTCCTGCCTGTTCCGCTAAAATCCCCGACTGTCACTCGAGTGAGGGTCAGGAGCAGGGCAGCACCTCCCACGGGGCTCGATGAAGGGCCCAGAGCACAGGTTTGCTTTGTAATTGTGGGGTTGTGTCTGCAATAACCTTTTCCAGCCTCAGCAGGGGTATGGAGCTCTTTCTGCAGAAGCACGCAGGGAAATGTCCCCATTGTGAGAGCCCCCAGGGCCTCTCGGCAGCCAGGGTTAGGTGAGCTGGGGGCTAGGGGGGAGCTACGGAGTTGTGTGGAGCTGGAAAAGCCAGATTTCTTCTCCCAGACTCCTGCCCCAACAGCATGGAGAGAGGGAGGGGTTTAAGGGCTCACAGCAGGGAACTGTGACTGGGAGTGCTGATGCGGCTGTGGCCAGGTACATGGCATTGGTCTGGATTCATCCTGCTGAGCACTGATGGTGTTGCTGGGGATAAGTTGTGCCTTGAGCACAGGCACTGCCTGATCTCTGTCCCCAGCTGCAGAACATCCCTGGTTCCCTGTGACACCCAGGCTCCTGTCTTGCTCTGGCACAGCCCTGAAACCAGTGGTGAGGATGAGGTCGTGCCCAGTACTGCCTGTGCGGGTGTCCAAGCTGCAGAGAAGGTGTTTTAGGGGGACTTGACTCCAGTCCCAGCAATGGAGCTGGCTCTGTGCCTCTCCACATGCCAGGGTGAGGGCACCAAGCAGCCCTTCACAGCCCCCAGTGACAGACCATCTCCAGTGTGAACAAGGGATTAGCTCAGGGAGACACATAGGTCCCAGAGGTGACAGTGGGTGGAAATCTTACATAACTAGGACAATACTGACACCAACTCATCAGCAGTGCTGGTGACTGAGACCACGTAGTGGCTGGAGCAAATACTGTCAGTGCAGGATCAATGCCCTGGATGGTCTCTACATCCTGCCCCAGATGCTTCAGTGAGAGGAAGGTGGGCAGGGAAGACACTGGGGGAGCTGTGGGACCCCCAGCTGGCATGGGGACAGCCAGCACCCATCAGTGCATGTGCCATGGTGCTGCCTCCCCCGTGGCACTGCCTGCCCTGCCACACTGGGGATCCCCGCTTGCGGCAGAGTCCCTCAGTGCCAGTCTGGGCCCCAGGATGGCTCCAGGATCAAGTGGCGATCCTGGTTTTTTTCCCTCTCTCCCCCAGCCTCCCATTTTTTCAGAGGGACAGGAACAACCTTCCCACTGCTCCTGTTCCCTGATCTTTGTCTGAGCTTTAACCTTTTAGGATGCACTTTGGCAACAACTCTTTTCCTGCTGCAGCACACTGAGCTCCAGCTCACCAACACTCTCCAAAGCTGGCAGAGCCACCCAGCCCTAAAGGTCCCAGTGGGACCAGGAGCAGCCATCACCAGAGGACATAGCAGGGTGAAGGCTGGACCACCCAGCCCCCCGTGCGACTGCACCGGGAGCAGCAAGCGTGGGCTGCAAGGGGTGATCCAGCCCAGAAATCACCTAAAACCAGACAGCAAGTCCTACACAAGCACTTAATTCCTGGTGGGGATGGATTTCCAAGGGGTCCCCTCGTTGTCCCTGGCGAGGCTGCACCAGGGCCCTGCCAGCAGCGGGCTCAGCACGACGCTGCTCTCACCCAAGGACGGGCTCTGCCCTCGCAGGAGGTGCTGAGGACAGATTTGGCTCCTACGCCATCCCTTTGTTTCCCTACCCATTATCTCACCGTGGGGAAGTGGTGGAGCTCGGCTGGTGCTGCCCCGGCACAGCAAAACCCAGCACTGGCAGCGGGGAACCTGGCCTGCGCTCACCCCTCTGGGACGCTGCCCCCAGACTCTCCAGCTGCGTTTTGGAAACCCCCCCAAGGACGGGCTGCCCGATCCCCGCATCTCCCTGCCCCTGGTGTGGGTGCCACGAGCCACGTCCAGTGCTGGTGAGAAGCGCAGAGAAGACCATGGGAGCTCCAACGAGATGACAAAAGGAATGACCGGGGCAGAGGAAAGATCCTGGCAGCTGGCCTGGATGCTGCCTTTTACCTCGGCCGTGATAAACCCCCAGCCACAAACAACCCCGAGCTCGGCACTGGCCACTCAGCCGCCAGGCCAGCGCCCAGAGGTGGCTTTGGGCCACGGCACTGAGGTCAGCCGGGGCTGCCGCCCCCAAACCCCTCTGGGCCCTTGTCACAGCAGAGCCACCTCGAAAACACCCAGTGTTTCAGCCGCCCCAGCCCTGCCGGTGTTTCAGAGCACACCTCCTGGGGAGCTCTCAGAGGCTCCCGTGGGGTCCCGCGAAGCCAGGGAGAGCTGCGCAGCGTGGCCATCCCCCCGGGGAGCGACGGGGAGACGCACGGAGCGGCTCCGGCCCCATCCGAGCCGCTACCTCCAGAGCCGAGCGCTCAGCCCCGGGCCATAGTCAATAACCGAGCTAACGAGAGCCGCTGT
>WTSP01024316.1:0-10301 GCA_025331215.1 Actenoides lindsayi | reverse complement strand
ACGACGGAGGGAAAGGTAGTGGGGGAGGGAGAAAGGTAGGAGTGGAGCGGTGGGGGGGGGGGGGGGGGGGGGGGAACCCCGGAGGATTTTTCTCCTGTGACCATCTGTTGATTTTCCCCTGAAGCCATTATTCATTCGCAGAGGGTGGCATACTAACGCCCTGCAAACACTGCTGTGAATCAGAGCTCTGCACTGCTGCTGCCGGAGCAGGTGGGCTTTGCGGATGGGAAATACCATGGGGGGACACTTCCTCAGCTTGCACCTCAGAGCTTCATGCACCTGGCTGTCGTCAGCCTCAGAGAAAGTTCTTCTGTTTTCCCATAAACACTGTACTTGGCTGCACTACAGCCTGTGGCAGAGGTGAGCTCCCCTTATTTACCCTCTAGCCACTCTCTGTATAGCTTGTATAGCTCTTTTAATAAAGAGAGATCTTGCTCATAAGCTGCCATACTGGCATAGATTTAGAGATACTCAGGTATCTAGCTGTGCTTCAGGAGTAGCCCAGGATCACCACGCAAAGGCTCTGCTAGTTTAGGGATCAAGTGCTAAGACTGTTCCTTGTCTGCTGTCCCCTTTGGCCCTTACAATTTACTCAGTGCATACACATGTGTGGCACAATAAAAATGCTGACCGACTGTCACGGTTAGAAGAAACAAAGCTATTTCCTTTCTCCCACAAAGGGTCCTGGATGCAACAAATGCACACCGTGGTGCATGGCAGGGGGAGACCGTTATCAGGGAGAACATTAGTGTGCTGCTGGGAAGCCTGTTTCTCTGTAGCCATGGCAGTGGTACACATTCTCCCAATGGCTTTCTCCCTTAGCACCTGCTAATTCATGAAACTCCTCATGTTAAGCACCAAGACCCGAGTGCCCAGACCAAAGAACTATGTGGTGTAGCTGTTTGCAGATGCAATTACAAGTTTTTGAAGTTATACCCAAAAGTACTTTGATGTCTCAGCATTGAGCTCTGTGTTTCTTGATTTCTAGCGCCTACCTTCTGACTTCAGAGGCAACAATCCCTGCACTGTGCCCAAGGCAAGTCTGGCACTTCCACACAAGGACCAAAACATTCAGTGTGGTGGCCAGAGACACTAATAGGGGAATTTTAAGTCTTAAGTGCTACTGCTGTAGTGATCCAGCCCAGCAGCTCCTCTGCAAGGTGAATACAGCCTTTCTGTCACAGCAAAGATGTCTAATCTGAAACATGAATTACCAGCAGCCAGGAAGTGACAAACAGGGTCACTGTTCTTCTCAGTATGTTTGTTCTCATCTGCCATCTCTAGCAGAGCACCCAAACCACAGGGCAGGGAGCTAGACCCTCCTAGCCAACTCTCTGCTGAGGATTTGCTGCTCTACAGCAACATGCTGTTGAATCATTGGGCCAGAAAGCAAGTGCACATGGGGGAGCATGGCTGTCTTACCTCCTGATTCCAGCATTCACATGGGAGTTTGATATTCTGGACTCTGCTCCCAGGACTGTTTATGCATTGTACATGAAACAGTCACCAGGTAACATATAATCCCCGATCAAAGCCCTCAGGGGATTTAGGCAAAGCAACGCCCAGTTTCTGGATCCTGATCAGACCTAGGTGTGAATTGGGCTGAGCTGCTTGGCCCTGTCAGGACTGGGGCAGTTCTGGGCATGCACAAAGGTGGATCTCTAGATAGCTGATGAGCTTGAAAGTATTAAAAAAATTGGAGATTGAAGGGGCCAGGTAGTGGGAAGGACCTAGGTGCTGCAGTGGGATGTATATGCCAGCATGTCAATCTAAAGTGCAGATTTAGGGTAAAACATCAGGTGCTCCAGTAACAAAGTCCTCTTAGATGGAAACAATTGTTCTCACAGATTCCTGAAGTGGAAATTTATGTGAATAACCATTTTATGAGCTTTTTTTAAAAAAGAAGTCTCATCCTAGCCACTGTGTTTGCTTGGATTTGTTTCCACTAGGCTGTGTGTGCCGAGCTGCACAATGGTGTCTGCCACATAAATAGCTTGTTATTCTTACCAAGCGTGACAACTGCTGTAGCGAAATCAAGAGCAACCTGCTCTAATGTAAACTGATTTCAGATTGCCCCCGGCAGTCCGAGCTACCTCATCTAACCTCTCTTTTTTTGCCAGTCTTCTTTTCCTTTTCTTTCTTTTTTTTTTTTTTCCTTCCACTGAAGATGCCCCCCGTGCTTTCTTATAAGATGTTGTATCCCGCTGCTGTTGCGCTGGTGTCAATGACCTACAGATGAGCTTCTCTGGTATTATCCTTAGTGGATTCCAAAGCAACTTGGACCCTTGGAGCCTCCAGCAAACGCAGACTCCAGCTGCCTGCCCACTCCAGGGCTGAGCTCTGTAGTGGCTGCTGATTGTACCCAAGAACACCCAGCTGTAAAGCACCACAGATGTGTGGCTGGCTCTTGAGGAGGCTGTTGCATCTTTGATGTCCCACCTGAATGTTTGGAGAACGCTGCGGGGCTGGAGAAATGCGGGCAGAGAGACGCTGACTCAGAGCGACACTGCTGTCCTGCTGAACACACACCCCACAGCCAGTGGGAAGCACTCCTGTTGGCAAGGCAGTGGGGGGCAGTGGGGAGTGGATTTGGGGCAGGGAGTGCTGTGGGAGAATCAGTCCAATTTGCTGATCATGGCTGCCAGATCAGTGTGTATGATGGGTGTGATATAAATTACTATCTATAAATAAATACCACAACAGCATTTTAATGAGGTGTTTTCTAGTAGCACTTGTCCAGGCTGGTAGTGTTATGTTAAGGCTGGAGAAGTATCTCCAAGCAAGCTTCTTGGCTAAACCTTCATAAACACAGTCTCACCCAAGATCTAACTATGATTTGTTTGGATAAGAGGTTTTACTTGTTTGTTTCTGAACATACATTCAAATATGTTTGGGGCTTACTTTATTTATTTTTTTTTTCATTTTTGGCCCAGGTTTTGTGTTGGTGGCACAGAACCTGACTGATGCAGACATAGAGGACAAATCCAGTGCCTTTTCCTTGCTGTTCTGACAACAAGAAGCTCGGAGAAAGGCTGGGTCATCTGGTGCTTAGGGAGTGGGGGCATCTGGGGCTGTGATTGACAGGAGTGACCTGTGGCTCTCCAGAGCCTGGCAAGTAAAAATATCCTGGCTCATCTCAGGGGGTGCTGTGTCTTGCTTCTCCTGCTGTGCTGACACATCTGGTGTTGCAGTCAGTGCTGCTTGGAGGCATGCTCTTATGGCCCCATGCCCCATATTTGCAGCGTGGCTCTCCTAAGACTCAGGAACCAACTTTGATTTTCTCACGGCAGGTATTTTTCTGAACTTTTGACAGCCTGGGCTGCTGGACGAATGGCTGCACGTAAGTAGTGCGCAGCACAGCATGTTGAACGGGACTCAGCCACGTGCACTGGAGCAAACCATGTGTGCTGTAGGGTTGCACTGTGCATATACACACTGTCTGTCCTGGTCTGCAGACTCTCCCACGGCATTGTGTCAGATCCTGGAAGGTTGTCCCCTGCATACCTGAGTACACCGCCTGCTTCACAGCTCCATGCCAGGGCTGGGGGTTTCGATCTGAACCAGACAGATCGTGCCGGGAGTTGCAAATACTGAGGCAGGGGTTGAGTTTGGAGGCCAGAGATCAGGCTTTGCTTTCACATTTCAGGCTGAAACAATGGTTTCATCAGAAAGCCTCTCAACATAAGTTGCCACCACAAGAATGTGTGAGAGCTGCATATATCCAAAGAAAGCTGTGAAAGTCTTTCTCATGCTGTTTCTGACCTGAGGAATTGTTTTTGCAACTTCGACTCCTGTGTGTAACGGCGGGACCTCTTTTCTGCTTAATTTGAAGATCTGAGAGAGAAAGTTCAGTTTTTGATCCTTAAAACCTTTCCGAAGTGAACTCTCTTGACTTTCTGGACTTGTGATGCATACTCAGAATTCATTCATATTATACATGAACTACTGGCAGGTGATGCTATAGAGATACCAACTTCCATCCTTATGAAGAATCATTAACTCCAGCCAGGTCTTTCTGATCAACAGCTATTAAAAAAAAAAAAAAGAAAACAACAATAAAACAACCCACAAAATAATATCATTTGGAAGGGCCATCTGGAGGGCTGCACTCCAACCTCATCAAAGCAGGGCTAACTTCAGCATCATCTTAGGTTGCTCAGAGCTTTGACCATTACATTTTTGCAGTCTGTGAGAATGGGGATTTCACAAACCTCTCTGGGCACCATCTCCCCTTTAACTCGTTTTGTTAAATGCACAATGACTTACAGCTTCAATTCAATGCCATGCACAAACAGAGGTTCTGCTCTGTCACCAAGGTTTCTGGTGAAGACTGGCCCTAGCATTGTCACTTGAGGAATGTCATCTGTTAATGACAATTAAATGTCTAGTTGTTGACCATTATTATCCTTTGAGCTTCATGGCCCAGCCAGGAGATTTATTTTTTTTTTCAGCCAGGTTGTGGTCCCTCCATTCAGGCAATACCACACCAGTTTGGCCCATATGGGAGACAATGTCAAAGGCCATGATAAAACTGAAGTCAGTGACATCCACTGCTTCCACCACCTTGTCCTCATTGGCAGGGTACAATTTGTCTGTAGTAGATCCATGCTGGCTGTTCTTAGCTACCTTCTTGTATCTGGACATGGCTTCTCTGTGGATTTGCTCCATAATACTCCCATGAAAAAATGTACTGATATGTAAGACACCTTCACTTTTGCTAATGCTTTGGTCTTTCAGAAGAAGCCAGCTGATTACACATGTTGAGTTTATGAGACCTTCAGCATGAGCCTTCAGTGTCGGTTGAGGGAATTTTTGTTAGGAAGTGACTGAGCAGGGCGAACTCGGAAGCAACCTAACCAGGACACACCTATTCCTCCTCCATTGGGAATACCTTTCTTTCCAGTCTTGACACCAAAGACTGTCTTCCTGCCATTGTTGCCATGGCCTTTGCCTTATGTCAGGGCAGGAGGCCTATATGAGGAGGAATAAGGCTACAAGGCCAAGGGATGGTAGAGCATAGCAGTGTCAGATCCTGGTGAGGATTCAACTAACTAAAAAAGGGAAAAAATAAAGAAGAAAGGGTAAGGTCATCTGCATGGAGTACTAGGGACAGCCATGGTTGTTTCTAGAGAGCATGAGTAGTTCAACCAGCAAGCAGGGCAAGGCAGTTGCCAAAATACACCTTTGCACAATGGCTCGTGGTAGGTTGAATTCACAGATGACTGTTGAGTTTCACTGGTGTCTGAAGTACAATACTGGGGTAAGTGCTGCTATAGAAAGTAAGGAACAAAATGGTTGGAAAGCCACCAGGTCTGCCTGCGGAGCCAGAGCAGAAGTAACGCTGCTTTGCCAAGCTGGCGTGCCCTTGGGTGGCTTGAGGCCCACTCGTGCCACAGGGCCCTGGCGGCAGATGCTCCCAGCCACGGAGGCATCTGTGCCTGCCCCGAATCGCTCTGGTTCTGTGGAAACCAAAACTCCTGGTAATGCTGATGAGTGAGCGCTGGGCCAGCCTCACAGAGCGCCTCGTGGGAGTCACGGGGGCCTTGGTGGCTGGACAGGCCTGGAGAGCGGGCAGCCCCTGTGACTGGAACTGGGCCATGCACGTGCAATTGAGGAAAGAGGTGGGTGCAGCGGTGGGGGGCAGCGGCGCTGAAGGAGCACTCAGGCTTGCAGAGTCAGGCATGTCTTGCTAATTAGAAGAAACATCCATAATCCTATCGTTTTTTGTTGGTCCCACAGTAATGTGACTGTATTTCCGTGATGGGCTTACACTTGTAATCTCATTACTACCACACTAGAAGACTTTTAACAGTGATGCACAGGAAAGCAAATCGACCATCTGTGTAGTGCCACTTGCTGCTGCAGAGCCATGTGCAGCGCTGATGGAGACCGTGGCAGAGTTTCAGTCTCTCTGCACAGTGGGCTGAGGTCTCCAGGGTCCGAGGCAAGTGTGAGTACCCGTGTGCTGCAGACCCATGTGCACCAGTGAAACCTGACTTGCTGGGTCACCCTCCTGCAGTGACACAATATCATTTAACGTTGTTTGCTTATTAGAGAGATACTATCGCAAGGTGTGGTGCCCTGATTGGAGTCTAGCAAGAAAGTAACACTCTTATTCACCCACCCACCTTTGGCAGTTGGTTTGAGGGTCTCTCCTTGGCTTCATGACAGAAAGTGGTTGATTCACCTCCGCCCAGCAGTAATTATGTGTTCCTGCCTACTGGAAGTTCCCATCTTGGCACTAGAGAGGTAAGCCTAGAACTCACTACTGAGATTAGTTGCAAAGTAAAACCATGATTTCTCGATGTCTGTTTTATGTTACTTAATAAATTGTATCATTTACTTGTGATTTTTTTATTTTTATTTTTTTTTAGTGAGCATTCAAATCTTCCTGATTGCTACTACCCTGCCACACTCCTATTTCTCAGCAGCTATTTGCATGCGGCCTTCAAACTAGAAAGCAGTTCTGGTAGTAAAAGTTTTATGTCATTTTTGTTTTTTCCTTTCCTTTTGGAGGAGTCCCCTTTTTAATTATTTTATTCTAAATCCTCCTGTGTAAAATGCAACTCATTCTCAAGGGGTTTTGCTCTCCTGAGAGCTTACCATTCTCTCTCCTCAGCTTTAAGACAAAATTATTCCCTTGTCAGTGCAGTTCTTATTGAACCAGTCTGGCTTGGCAGGTCTCCACTCCTTCTTTCTGTAAATTTATTTATTTTTATATCCAAAAGGTAATAAAATTGACAAAAGAGGTTTAGTCAGACTCCAGCTGTACAGTTTACCACACAAGCAAAATAATAAAACATCCAGCGTACTCCCTTTTATTTATGGCATCAGTGCTGAGCCGTCGTAGTTGCAGCACTAGGTAATCTTTCCTCCCTTCGCCTTTTGAAGTCTCTTCTGCACCAGTGTCCCACACCGAGCTTTCTGTTCCCACAACAGCCACCACCTTTGGGGGAGGTTGTTGGTACAAAGTGGAAACCTTTGAACAGAGTGAGGCCAATCCTGTAGGGCCCCAGCCTGTGGTGTGCAGGGCTCTCCCTGGAGGGAGGGCAGGAGGAGAGGGGCAAGGGGCTCTAGTGCACCTTCAGCCACTCAGCTGGATGCTCCAACCATAACACAATCTGAAAGAAGGCCCCTGGGAGCCCTTCTGGGTGGAATCAGGGCTCCCCTGTGGAGATCAGTCATCTCCTTGTTCAGGTTGTGTGGAGCCCATACCCACGGGGGGATGTTCCCCAACACCTCCTCAGGACCAGCTGTAACCTCCACATGGCTCAGTCCTGAGGTCCTAGAGCACCTCAGAGCTGTGGTGCTGAGTGCTGTGATGAGTAACCTGTTCCAAACCCCAGAGTCCTTACCCAACCAGTGGGATTTCATTTATGGATCAAAAGTAGTACCCAAATGACCCTATAAACACAGTTATGGAACAGCAGCTGCAATCTATTTAGCAAGGTCTGTTTTCATGTATGTTCCTCAGTGAGTTGGGATCAGAGTGGGTGTAGGTCCCAGGGATGGGTGACTGGAGTTAGCAAAGAAGAAAGAGGTGTGGGAGGATGGAGTAACAGTTCAAAAGAGAAGGTGCATTCACATCTTCACTGTTTCTAGCTGGTAGACAAAGAATTCTCCTGATAAAATGGTACATGGCACACGGACAAGGGAATAAAATGTCTTTTAATGCCGAGAGCAATGGAGGGGATAGAGCAAACACAGCAGTGCAGGAAGGGGAAATCAATTTGCTCACTATTACCTGGTCGTGTACCAGATTCACCACCATTATAAGCACTGCAATATCAGTGTCACGTGATACAGGCACACGATGACAAGGAGGCTCATGGATAAGGTTAGCAACTGCCGTGCCATACCCTGGGATGGTTACTGCAGCATCAGGTTCATTTCTGACCCTGGTACTAGGACTACCCAGCCTCCAGACCCCTGGGTGTGTGCTGGGGCTGGCGTTCCTCTTCTGAGGCCGTGGGTCTGCAAAAGGGAGTCAGGGAAGTCACTGTGCTCTGCTGACCAGGGTTGCTGCAGAAGAGCTGCTCCAAGGGCAGCGCAGGGTACATGGGTGTTAACCAGCATTTTGGCTCAGGGGGCTGTAACCTGCATCAGGCCAGCAGGCTGGGTTTCACGGGGTTCTTCAAGCACTTGTCACAGCGCTACTGAAAGCTGGCACTACAGGGTACCAAACCCCTTTGGTGCTGGCAACAGTCCTGCCTTGCTTACCTCAGGCGTGTCTGGAAAGCGTTGACCACCAGTGTGTCTGAGTGGTGCTGCCCACAGGCTCTGCAGTGCCCACCTTTGGAAATGCCAGCAGGGCCTCGCCTTGAGCCCTTGGAAGGATGAACAGAGCCTGTGTGCTTAAACACGCCAGTGGCTGCAGCCAGGAACCAGGCTCTGGGAGCTCTGGTTTTGTCTGACACCGTCGGACTGCCTGAGCCTTGCCCTTCAGAGTCCCGTGCTGCCGCTGAAGTGAGGTGCCCCTGGTTTGGTGGGCCAGACACCCCCACTGCTGAGCCCTCCCAAACAGAAGCGGTGCCTCACCTTGGTGCTCTTCCAGCTGAATAGAGAGAGAGGCCTTTTCCTCCCCTTCTTGGATCAGGAAGCTCAATCTCTGCACAGGCTGCCTTTTCTTTTAAATCTATACATTAAAAGGGATCATAAAATGCTGTATTAGGGGTGCAATTAATGACTGTATGGAACCACTATGTGATTACTGGTTCTCAGTGCAATAAATAGAAAGCAGTGAGGCTTTGGAGTTCATTTCCAAACAGGGGAGTGGGGACTCAGAGCAGGAGGAGATTAGTGTGTCTGCAGGTCTGGTTTCTCCTTTCCCTGAAGTGAAGGTGGGTGTAAGGCTGAGGTGTGCAACAGTCACATCATGCCTCATCCAAGATTTGCCAATATTCAGTTGTTGCTTTCTGATCTTTAGCAATCGAGCAGAAAGTTTTCAGCTGGTACCTTCTGGGTGACAAAGTTTGAGAAACAACCTTTCAGTCACTATTGCAGCATCATGAAAATGTTCTTAGGTGATCTAACAGCTGCATCACATGAGCAGAGCACATTGTCTCAGAGCTACCTGCATTCTCCAGTATGGTTCAGAGTTTGTTACCAAAAACGTGGCCGAGTTCTCTGAGTGATGCCGCACACACTGCGAGGGAGATGCTCCAGATGGAGCTGCTCAGGTTTATGTGAACATACTTGTTACAGAAATCTTCAAACTTACTACTGCTTTAACGCTGTCTGTGACAAAAGCTACTTCAGCTGCCTTGGGAGCGGGACTGGGTCAGCAATACCACGTTATGCTAAAGAGGCCAGGTAGTACCACCAGTGCTGGGATTGCTCAGGAGGCACCTGGCCCTTAGTTAATTCTGGGACATAAACTTCAGAATTTGTATTGTCATATTAAAGCACTGTAGAAATGTAGGTAATGATACATACCAGACAAAGGTATCTCTTCCCAGTGAAGCCGTGTTGAGTCATTTTATATTACCATCGAAGGAACAAACCAAGTTTTTACAACAATAGTTGGCAGCGTTTCTATTAAATGGCATTAGCCAGTAATTTCTAAAACTGCCTGTTAATTACGGCATTCAGCCCTTGCAGGCAGTTCTATTTTACGTAAGCGCAATCCAGCTTCCAGCCATCAACTGAAGACTATAGCCTTTTGTCATAGACGAACAAGACCATGCCGTACCAGATGCCTTTCAGGGGTGAATCTGTTGAGATTTGGGGTCGTTTGTTTGTTTGTCTTTAATCCTGACACTGCCAGGTAAGGTTCAAACGAGACAATGTATGCACCGCTGCCTTTGGGCAGCTTGCGGGGTGGGTGTGCGGAGGCCTGCCCGCTCAGGGCCCGGGCAGCTACTCAGCTTGGACACGGCACTGAGGATGCGGCAGGGCCGTGCTGGCAGCCAGGCTGGCTCCAGAGCACAGCTAACACGTTGTCCACGGCTCTGGCACCAGCAGCAAACTGCTAGTCCAGAGGAGCAGCTCTGGTGGGGCGTCACACCTGCACTGTGGCCGCTGGCCCAGGCTGGGAACTGCTGGCCGGCACGGGGCAGAAAGCGCCCAGCGGGTGCTGCGGCAGCTGGGGTGGGCTGAGGAGCAGCAGGCGGCCTGTGCTTTGGGGGGCCCAGATCCACCCGCCCAGGCGGCTGAGCTGTGCCGCGCGGCCCTTGACCGCTGAACCCCCCCCCCCCCCCCCCCCCCCCCCCGCGCCCGGCGCGGGCCCGCCCGCGCCGCGCCCGGCCGCGGCCGGCCCCCCCCCGCGCCCGCGTCGGGCGCGGCGGGGTGCGGGCGCCGCT
>WTSP01024315.1:0-30521 GCA_025331215.1 Actenoides lindsayi | reverse complement strand
CTCTTCCCCTTAGGGGAGGGAGGGGGGTTAACAGAGAGCATCTGTTATAGGTCTAAGGGGCTGCCCTGACCCTAAACCCTGACAGAAATGCATGAGGAGTAGCTAGCTGTATGTGTATGGATGTGCAATGTTAAATGTACCTAAGGTCACAGTGGATGTTTTTTTATGTACACAAATGTATATATATTCAGACTACAAATCATGTAACAAGGTGGAAAGCAGGCAGCATCTTTGCATTAGATCACAAGTAGAAACAGACTATTTTAACAAGACACTACTTTTATGGTAGTTTCCTGTTTAGGGTTACTCCCCTTGTGTATGTTTACCTTCTTTGTACCACTGTATATAAACTGACTCAGGTACGATAACTTTGATACAGTACTGAATTTATCATCCTTACCATATATATTTCCTAGTGGTAGGTAACAATATATAGTACAATTTTTGAATGCTAAGTATGACTTGCAGCTGAGTTCTAGTTGCCCGAGTCAGTTTGATGGTTCTGTTTTAGAAGAGAATGGGAAAAGTGTCCTTTCTGTGCCAGTCTCCTTTCTGTGCCAGGGTTTGCTGGTCCTCAGAACACTACTTGCTCTGAGAAAGGACAGTAGTATCTCAGCACTTTCTTTATGTTTTGTTCAAAAAGGTACCAATAGACTTTTTTCCTTTATATGCTTATTATGCCAGGGCTCAGAACCTGGCCTAGCAGATGCTGAAGAGCAGCTCTTCTGGGGTGGAGGTTGTCAGAAAGCATGGTGTTCAGCACCAGACAGGACTGCAGATCATTGTGTCTGATAAATGGGAAGTAAATGGTGGAGAGAAAGCAAACAGCAACACACATTATTTTTAATTATTTTTTTTCTTTCTTCCCTCCAGAAACAAAGTAAAGATAGATTTGGGCTTGAAGGTGATGAGGAATCAACCATGTTGGAAGAATCTGTTTCACCGAAGAAGTGAGTCTATACAGTATATACATACAATTGTATGTTCTATACAATAGGAAAAAATGCTTCTTATTTAAGAGGGACAACTTTTAGCTGTGGCTGCTTTTTTTCAAATGAAATAGTATAGTTATTACTGTTAAAGAATTATTTTCTACAGGGTATTTCAACAGAAGGGAATACTTTCCCCAGACAGGCTCCTAGATTCATTTGAGGATTGAAGAGGTATTTGCCACAAAGCTGTGGGTTAAGGCAAGCAGAAGTGGTACCAGTTTGTGGTAACTTGACCCTTTGGACAAAGGAGTATGGGCTGTAATGCAGTGAAATGCAGACGACGTAACGACCTAATGACATCTCAGATTTTTGAGCTTCATGCAGACCCCTCGGATTTACAAAGTTTGAGTTGCACATGTCTGTTAGGTCCGTGGTTTCCAATAAATTTGACTCCTTTCAGGGTAGTTGTACACTGTGTTATGAACAGAGCTGGAGCATTTCAGAAAATCACTGTAGACAAACCAATCAGAGGTGCAGTGTGAGTGCAGGGCAAGGTTTTGGTACTAGTAGATCGGGCTGTGGTTCTGATGGGAAAGTAACTGAACAAGCCAAACTGTAGAGCTGGCCATACTCTTGAAAATTAATATTCTATCTTTCCTTGCAGTGAAGAAATAGAAGTAGGTTCATGACATTATAAGCTGTAATAAGCCACTGAGGTCTCCTCTTGGAAGTCTGAGGATGGTAGTATCAGCGGTGTGTATGTGAAAAGTCTGATTTATTGTTAAACAGAAGTTTTATAGGAGATAGACTTGTTAGATTTTTAACGTGGCCTTATGTGAAATGTCAACTCTTGACAGATCATACATGTTCAGATGTGCCTCCTTTTGATACTGCCCTTTCCAAATCACTTTGAGAATATACTGTTAGCTAAGTGCAGTTCAGAGAAGCCCAAAATTTGCAATAGATGAATACAAGATTTTTCACAATTAACAGTCTGCTGTGGAAAAGAATTATTTTGTTAAAGCCAGAATTTCTGTCAATGCTTCTAGCTGTTAAAGCTTGAATCATATTTAAATATGAGCAGCATATCTGACAAAGCACTTCATGACCATGGATGACAGTTTCTTTATTCTTGAAAGTATCCTGTCTTCCAGCTGTTATTTGATAAACTGCCAGATTATGAGCAAGTGCTGCGTGTGGTGCGTGTATAAAGAGGGAAGGAAACATTAGCGGTTTTTATCCCTAATCTTTCTTGCCAAAGGTGTTTCCACAGGGTTCATGCTTCTATTTTACATTGTTCAGCCTATGGTATAACTGAAACAAAGCAGTTCTTATACCATAAACCCTTTTCTGCTGTCTGTCGTGCATCTTAAAAGGGTAAAGCTATTGTACCACATACACCAAACCTGCACATTATCATCTTTGCATGGTGCCTGCTCATTAGTGCTATTAATGTTTGATATGCCAAAAGCCCCAGGTCAATTTTTTCCCAGCATGTTAGAAAGGAAGAACATCTGTCAGAAAATTTGATTTGCAGGAGCGAAGGAGGAACTCTTTTGTGTTGCGTGGTGTTTTGTTTGGTTGGTTTTTTTTAGATCTACCATCCTGCAGCAGCAGTTCAACCGGACCGGGAAGGTGGAGCACGGCTCTGTGGCACTTCCAGCTGTTATGCGCTCAGGCTCCAGTGGCCCAGAGACCTTCAACATTGGCATCATGCCTTCTCCCCAGCAACAAGTCACAATCGGTCAGATGCACAGAGGACATATGCCCCCACTTGTGAGAAACCTCCTTGTTTTCTGTTTTAAGCTTTGGTTTTGCCTTTGAAACTTGTTTGTGCTGCAAGTAGTCAGAAACAGCATATTGTATGTAACAGTAAGAGCAGGAGGAGGATATCAAGGGTGGATTCCTGGCTGTCCAACTGAACCTAAGTTTTAAATATCCCTGAAATATTTAGGGTGTCACATTTTGACTTATCTCCATGTTTCTGCAAAGCCAGCACTTCCAGTCTTCTCTTTACTTCTGAGTAGTTAAACTAGTATTCAACAGTTAGAAAAAAAAATAAAATTAAGATTGGTACAATTAAGCAGCTTTAAGAAAAAGACTTATATTTAGCTTATCCCTAGCCCACCAATTTAATTTTTTGTAGTAGGCTTAAAGCTGATCCTGAGTTTTCTCATTTAAATTAGAAGACTATCAAAAGCCCTAAACAGCCTGTAGAGAACAAGATTTAAAAAAAAAAAAAAAAAAAGAAAAGGCAGCTTTATCTCAACATAGGTCAAGATAAAGACCAATTTCCTTCATGGTCAAAACAGACTCAACCTGGGGAAAATTAATTTATTGTCAGTTAAAATAGAGTTGGATGGTGAGAAACAGACAAAAACTGAACTACCTCTTTTTCACCCAGATTCAATGTCATTCCTTCATTTCTGATTATCCTACTCCCTGTTCTTAAGTGGTCAGTTTGCAGCAGCCCCTCTCTGCTGCTCCTTTCTCCTCATGCTTTTGCCCAGCTCCAGCATGGGTCCTTCCTCTGGGCTGCAGTGCTTCATGATAAACTGTCCCCAGTGTAAGCTACCTTTCCTTTCAGGAGAGCCTGCTCCAGAGTGGGTCCTCTCCAGACTGCAGATTCTGTCAGGACCCTGCTCCAGCACTGGCTCTCCAGAGGTTGTAGTCTCTTTCAGGGGCATATCCACTGGCTGCAGGGTGGATATCTGCTGCAGCAAGGCCCTCTCCACAGGCTGCAGGGAAATACCTGCTCCACTGTGGTTTCTTCTGTGGGCTGCCTGAGGCACCTTCTCGTCCTTCTCACACTGGTGTTTGCGGAGTTGTTTCTTGAACTCTTTTTTCCCTTGTTGCCCTGCGATGGTTTGCCCTTTCTCACCAATGTTTTCCCAGAGGTGCCACCAGCTTGGTTGCTGGGCTCAGCTGTGTCCTGTGGTGAGTCTGTTGGAGCCATCTGGAACCAGCTGTGCCCAGTATGAAGCAGCCCCTGACCTATTCTCAAAGGCCACCTTTGCAGCCAAAGCCTTGCCACCGACACCCAATGTACATAGCCATCCTGCTCTGCTTAAAGCCCTTCAGTTCTCCATTAGCTTATGCATCTGGATGGCAGCTTAGGTTTAGGATGGTCCTTGGTTACACTGGTAGGCTGGTCCAGGAAATGAATAATGGTATTGAGGAAGCAAATTCAGTTTTCATGTTCGTGTTACTAGAATGCAAGTCTACTAAGACAGCTTGGTGGTTTTGTGTCTGTCTATTGGGCATTGTTTGATCTAAGAAAGGTCAGCATTTTACAGGTGTGTGCAAGTACAGAGGAGTATAAAATGGCATAGGAAGAATCAAAACTGAGTAAGAGGAGTGTTAAAGAGCCTCACTTTCAGCATTACACCAGTGAAAAGCTAGCTACCTGGAATGGCCTGTTACCATTATTGGATTGTTGTCACTCACTGTCTCTTCACTCGTGTGTCACATCTGCTTGGTGTGCCATTTGGAATACAGCATACAATCTTTTCCTTGCCTTTCCTTTCAGACCTCAGCTCAGCAGGCCTTGATGGGGACTATTAACACCAGTATGCATGCCGTTCAACAGGCACAAGCTGACCTCAGTGAAGTTGATAACTTGCCACCTCTAGGCCAGGACATGGTGAGTCTTTCTAATCCCTCAAAGAAATGGATCATGGTGCTTTGGAATATTTTCAGAGCTGTTTAGTCATTGTCCCCAAATCTAAAGTGGTATTGCTAAAGCTTTTAAAAGGAGATAAACATTTTGTCCTCTCTTTAAGGAACTCGTAGAGTGTTCCACCTTGCTCTAATCAGTATTCTGAGAGTAGATGTAGCAGACTTCCCTGCATGTCTGGAATCCTACTTGTTTCATGTGCATATCTACATTTAAATGCAACCTATGGAAAGTATTTATGGTGGAAGTGGTTGCTTCCTGGACATTTGAAAAATAACACCAAAATATCATTTTCTCCTTCGTGATCCAGGTTAGGGTAGGAGGACAGATAAAGAGGCTTACAGAGAGCTTATAGGGAACTGTCCATCAAGAGTGATTAGCCTTCATGGATGCATTGTTTATGGTAACTGTTGAAATGTGGTAGCAATTCTATAATGAATGATTTGGCAAAAGAAAATGCTTGCTGTAAATATTATAAATATATATATAAAAAATATAAAAATTATAAATATTATAAATATTTCACTTTAAAGGCTTTGTTGTTGTCTTCTGCTTCACTTCTGAAGGTTCATGAAGGAATGAGAGATTTACATAGTACCTCCTCTTGCAGAACCTCACTGCAATCCTTAATTCTTGGTTTTTATTGCTCTTCAGGCATCAAGAGTATGGGTTCAGAACAAAGTTGATGAATCAAAACATGAAATACACTCTCAGGTTGATGCTATCACTGCAGGAACTGCATCTGTTGTTAACCTTACAGCAGGTAAATTTCAAAGGGAAGGATTGCCTTGCAGTCTCCTGGTTATTTATCAGTCTTATCTTAGCAACTTGGTATGGGGCAGCTGTAGAAAATTTGTCTGTGAAATACCCCCATAGCTAAGCTCACTGATGTGTGGAACAAGCTCTGTCCCTCCCAACACAATTTTGTATCTTCAGTTTCTCTCTTACACCTAAGGTATGACCACTGATGAAGACAGTGCTTGTTCAAGAAGATAGTGTGTTTGCAAGCTTACTACAAAAAAAGTATTCTTGATCTGACAGTTTTTAGAGAGTGTTTATTGACAGTGGGTATTTTCTTCAGCAAATGGCAAGTTGAAGGAGCTATGAGTGGCTTAAAGAGGTCAATACTATATTACCTTGGGTTCTTTCAATCTTGACAGAAAGCTGAAACTGTGGACTTACCAGCAAACTGCATAGAATGGAAAGAAATTCCATTAGAGAAATTCTCGTAGTAGAAGAAATGGAGAAATTTGATAAATTATAGCAGTCTCTAATTGTTTTAAAGTGACAATAAAATTACTTCATGAGCATTTCTTGGCCATCTTGAAATGTCTCTTCTCTTTCACCAGAGTGTAGCTTGTGGTAGCTGCCTCTTTTTCCCTTTTAACCCCTAAAGCATCCTGCTAATGAACAAACCATGTGCTCTCCAGGGGACCCAGTGGACACAGACTACACAGCTGTGGGCTGTGCAATTACAACCATCTCTTCCAACCTCACCGAGATGTCGAAGGGTGTGAAGCTGCTTGCTGCTCTCATGGATGATGAAGTTGGAAGTGGAGAAGACCTCCTGAAAGCTGCTCAAACGTTGGCCAGTGCTGTCTCAGACTTGCTGAAAGCTGTGCAACCTACTTCAGGAGAGGTGAGTACATGGAAACTTCTCAGGTTCTTTCTTTTAAGTGCACGACTTTGGCTTTTTTGAGACATATTAGCCTCACCTGCTCAGTGCCACATCCCATAATGTCCCCTGTGTGAGTAGTTCTTTTGACTGCCTGTTATTCTTTCATGTGTCTCTAAGTCTTGCACCTTGATATTAGAATGTTCTGTTTTATAATCAGATGTTAAATGATCTGTGTAATAACTAGTTAATTTTTGCTGGGTGCTGTATCCTCTTTTAGAAACAAGTTTCAAACAGCACTGTTACTCTGTTTAATAGGAAGTGGAGACACAGTAATTCATGATTTATTTTTTTTTAATTTTTTTTTTCTTGTACTCTCCATGTCAACTTTGACAAATAAAACGAGAAGTTAATTCCTCTGTTGCAGCTTTCCAGAACTGAGTGGTGCTGGACAGGATAGATTGTCTTGAGGGGTTTGTTATGAGTTGGAGTCAGCTGCCAGTTTGCTTTAGATCTCTTCAGGTGTTTGTTTTGAAGATGTTGAAATCTCCTGATGTTTCAGATCCGTTGGCATATTGACTGTCCAGCCTTAGCTATCCTTGGGGTTATCACAAGAATGCCTGTTTGGGTTCTTAAAAATTCTTTACATTTTCTTTGGGAGCGCTTCAGATGAAACCCCTAAAATATGGATGTGCAGTTGTGCAGGTGGAAAAGTAAAGGTTTTTCTGAAGTATTTCTGTTGTGTAATTTATTTTTCAGCCATGTTGGTTGCATACAAATGCAAAAGTTGCTTGAGGAAATCTGAAATTCAATTCAAGCTTATTTTCTTTGGTTTAATGTATTTCACCATTCTGTTTTTCCAGCCACGACAGACAGTTTTGACTGCAGCTGGAAGCATTGGGCAAGCAAGTGGGGAACTACTGAGGCAAATTGGAGAGAATGAAACAGATGAAAGGTTCCAGGTAAAGAGGGGGTTGCCTGTCGCCGTGAGAATTGTGAAGCTGTCTAATGAGGTGGCCACTGCATAAAACCAGGCTTCCCGAAGCGCGGTTAGGAAATGCTAGATTGGGAGTTTCTCAATGCTAATAGAGGTCAATCCATTACAAAGTTGGTTTTAATTAGACAATCACAGAGTACTGATTTTGTAGGAACCCCTAGTTCATTCTGTGCATCATACATATGCTTTCTTGCTTCCTGGAGAGCTGTTTGCACTGTACTATGCTCAGTGTTTAAAGCGGTCATATTGGTCAGACTCTTGATTTTCCAATTCCACTCTACTCTCTACTTTCACCACTGCATTCATCACTGGCTGCTTTTATGGTGGCTTTCAGTACCTCGTTGCATGGATCATATCTTTTACAGCTTTCCTGTAGGATGTGGAACTGTCATTTCATTTTACAGATGGAAAATTTGGCATGGAAGACCAGACATCTGCTAATTTAAGATACCTCATGACCTATTGATCTCTAAAATTCTTGGTGTTGTGTCACGCTTGATATGTTTGAATCAGTTGCCATTTGCTTTGGTTGCAATAGAGTGCAAATTGTATTACATAGTGCCAAGTCAGACACAGAAAATAAGGAACAGCACACAATTTGTTTTAAAAAGCTCTGCCTGCCTTGACTAAGTACAGTCTCAGATGCTACATTATAGTTGATTCTGTGGGAAGCAGTGTATTAAAACTTGCACATGCACACACCTTCAATCCTCAACCTTCCTTCTGTTTCACTGTCTTTGCAAGCTCATAACCTATTATGCCAGGTGTTTATGAAGAATGAATGAGTGTTTATTAATAAATAACAAGTATTTCCTTGCATTAGTGTTTGCTGTGTCTGTATATATGCATGTAAACCAAAAGTTTGCACTACTTTTTGGTAAACTGAGTAGAAGAAAATTATTGTATTACAAACATAATTTCTTTCAGATTATTAGTATTACCAATTACCAACTCAGAATTCCTGTATGACTTAATAGCAGCATTATCTAGTAGCAGTTTAAAACCATTGCTCTGTTAAAAACACAGCTGGATTTTTCACTCATGCCAAGAACAGGTTTGCACCAAAACCCAAGAGAAGTGATTTACATAGACAGATAGACCTCTGGAGTGCACTCTGTGCAACATGCCTGCTAATAACTTACAGGCCATTTTAAGCACTTGATCCACTAGTAAATATGTCTGCAAGTTTCAGAGTTCTCATTTATGTTCCTACTTGAGTACTTATTGCAGTCCTCTCTTGGCTAAAAGCACCTAAACATTCTGATAAGTGCTATGAAGTATTGGAGAAGGTGGAGAAATGATTCTGTATTCTAAAAACAAAATGAAAACTAGTGTTCTTATTTTTGGAATGCAAGGTTTTCTTTTCACTGTGAAGTTAAAACTATTCATTAGTGTATCTGTAGTATCTTTCTTCAGGAAAGCCACATCATTTTAACACTACAGGCATTAGGAAGACTGCATCTCACTAAAAAACTGAAGTATATGGAGCATTTTAGGTGGGGAAATAGGAAAAAATTTTCTGAACTTTTTCATTGCAGTAATTAATACACAAATATCTTTTAATTTCAAAGTTTCAGAGTTAATAATTATTTCTGTACAAGGGAAAAATGTAACTCAGAGCAGATCTTAATTCCAGAACATTTTGCAGTAGTAGTTTATAGGGCTGTATTTACATCATGGACAAGAAACTGCTGTGGTTGGAAATGGCATTTTTGAAAATGGAGTGGAAGTTGTTACTGTTGAGCACAACTGAGTACTTTAGTGTTAAGTACTGTCTGTCCTCTGCATTTTGCTCCTTGAGGCTGTCATCCTCATTGCAGACATTTATCACATGTTTAGTGGTGAACTCCGTATGTTTTTGTACTAATAGTGTTCTCAAGAAGTGAACATAAGGCCATTGCAATCTGGAACATTGAACTGGCTCAGAGTCTAGAAGAACAATCAAAATTTTTTAGTCCATACTTATTCAGTCCAGTAACTTGATAACGTAAATAGAGAAATTGTTGTACTGAGAACAGAAAACGATCAATTTTTCTGAGTTACAGCCATGTTTCTTGCTTTACATGGAACAAAATATTTAAGTTTTGATACAGGAGAACTTCTTATCTTCGGGAGACTTGATCTTAATACAAACAAAGTATATACTTTTTTGAATCATAAGACTGACTTTCCTGTTTCTTTTACTAGGATGTTCTGATGAGTCTGGCCAAAGCTGTTGCAAATGCTGCTGCCATGTTAGTGCTGAAGGCCAAGAATGTAGCCCAGGTCGCTGAGGATACGGTCCTGCAGAACAGGGTCATTGCTGCTGCTACACAGTGTGCCCTCTCCACCTCCCAGCTTGTGGCCTGTGCGAAGGTGAGGCTAGCGGTGTTCCTGAGGTGGTAAGCCATCGTTCCGAGCGTATGCTTCTGGGGATTTCTGAGGGTCTCAGGCTGTTTGCTGTGTTAATACCAGAGCTCTAGATTTATGCAATATTTATGCAAGTTGTTTATTAATAAATTGTCACCCGTATCGGTGGCAATCGGGAGCCCAGAGAGTTTGAGGTGTTGCTGTAACCTCCAGATAAGGTTCCACAGATGATGAGTTACTAATACTGGTAAAGTAAAAAAGTAGTTCAAGAAGCACAGCTTGCCTGGGCAACTGTGTGTTTTCTAATAAAGCCTACAATTAGGATGAGTTCACCTCATGTAAAGCTAAATAATTAAAAGTTAGTATTCTTCAAGTTGGTGATCGTTGATTTTAAATATATTTGCACCAATTTAGAGTAGCCCTGTTGTTTTAGTAGACCCATTGCTTTTGGCTGAGTACTGATTTTCAGCCTAACCAAACTACAAAGGAGTTGAGATCAGACCTCAAATTCTGAAGACTGCAATTGGAGCATTAAATCTTCTGGAGCCTTTTTTTTGTCTTTAAAATAAATAAATAAAATACTCATTTAAATAATTGAACAGTTTACGTTTCCTACTTGGATGCTACTTTTCAAGTCTGCAGTGTCATCTTTTGCAGGGAAATGGACATTAAACTGTTGTGAAACATGCAGAAGGCTTATATTAAAATAAGTGACCCATGTTAGATTTTAACATTTCTACTTTATTTCTCTGTCTGCAAGGGCTTTTTGTAATGCATATATATGAATTTTCAGACTCTCTGTCCTTAGTGATTGTGAATTTCTTCAATGTGACATATGATGCCCAGTGGCATCCTGTTTTCCTCATAAGATATGCAGTGTTTTCCCATTGCTAAAAGCTGTCCAGATATGCCTGAACAAAAAGGAGCAGGGTTGTTTGTAATCTGTATATTACAGGGTTTATTACTTGTCTTGTGGCTTCAAAAGTAGAATGTTGTTCGGCTTGTACCAAACACTACTTTTATTTAAATAGACAGAAGGCTGATATATGAAGCCTTTACAAGACCAATTCCAATTCAGATTTCATTTTATTTGGAATTCCAGAGGACAGAAATCTGCCATTGGAAATAGTTCCTCTGGAGGAGTTTGGCCCATGCCTGCTTTCCAGAACCACTGTGTAGCATTTTCTCAGTTCAGTAGCTGCTGAAGATGCATGAAATAAAGTGGGGGGCCTCCATTCTCAGGATCTAATTTGAGATGAAATAAACAGTATGCAGAGCCCAGATTACTGATCTAGATGTCTGAAGCTACCTATTGAAATAGTCACTTTAGGGATTTTCTGTCTAGGGAAAACAGCTAAGTTAAAGATTGAAAATTCATGTAGTAGATGTTTCCCTTGTTAGTAGTTAGGAAACTTGCCAATCGACCTGTTCTGAATGCTTGGTGTCCTTTCCCCGGGCAGGTTGTGAGTCCCACCATCAGCTCTCCGGTGTGTCAGGAACAGCTGATTGAGGCAGGGAAACTGGTGGACCGTTCAGTGGATAACTGTGTGAGGGCCTGCCAGGCTGCCACAGATGACACTGAGTTACTGAAGCAGGTCAGTGCAGCTGCCAACATTGTCAGCCAAGCCCTGAATGACCTTTTGCAGCATGTCCGCCAGTTTGCGAGCAGGGGAGAGCCCATTGGACGCTATGACCAGGCTACAGATACCATCATGTGTGTCACAGAGAGTATTTTCAGTTCAATGGGAGATGCTGGTAAGTTCCTGTAACAAACAGTAGCTTTTTGCCATTCAGAGATGTGCACGTTTCAAATACTGCAAATGAAAAACCATCTCTAAGTGTGCTGTGTTTTTCTAGACCGGTGCTGTCATGATGGGCAGTCACTGAACTCCTAATACTCAACCAGTAAAATGCACGTAGCTGTGTGCTAGGTAGAATGAACATTCTGGGAAAATAATCAATATTGTGCTAAAGCATCACTGTAATATTTTGTTTGCTTTCTATCACTGCTTCGCTTCACAGAACTATGTGCCAATTTCTAATCTCCAAACATGAAGATGGGTACCTGGGTAAATATTTCCCAGGGATCAATTTTATTATGTGTAGATTTTGTTGGTAGTTCTTGAAACTTGCTTTTCCTGTGATGTTTCTAAAATGTATAGCTTCTAAAACCAACCAAAAGTTGAGATGGCTACCATTTAATTGACCCCATATCCATTTTTAGTGAAGAATCTGTCAATTACTTAGAATGGTGACATTTCCCTAGTTAAAAATGTTATCAAGTAACGACAGTGTGAATCAACTTGAAATAAAGACAATCATAGAAAGTTTGAAAAAAGTTTTAATAAGCAGTTACAGTGAATAGTACAGATTTGGTCTCTCTTTCTGTTTTATAGAAATGCAAGGTCTTCTTTCCCAAGGTTTCCCAAAGGGTTTTCTTTCCTGAGATTTTTTTATTTCCCCTTCCCCCCACCCCCCAGCATTTAAAATAATAAGGCCTTAGGCCCAAACATGTCTGTCTTGGTTTGCTAACCTGCCAAAAGCTTTCTGGCTTCAAGGCTATTACAAAGTAGTACAAGAGCATGTTTTAGTGACCAAATGCATTTGCTCTAAAAGGATGTGTGTCCACATCAGAAACATTGCTGTTTCATCTCTGTGCTTCACCGTGACCAGAATATGTCTGCAGTGTCTTAAATGTACACCTTATTTGTGGTCAAAATCACCTAACTGCTGCTGAGTTTCTTCAGACAGAGTTCTTAATTCAGTTTCTATTAGACAGAAGGTAATTCCCCAAAAGAAGAGTAGGTGAAATATGGGTATTTTTTATTAAAGGTGTAAAATCTTGGCTGTAATGTGAAAACATTTGTATTAGTCTTCACTGGGACAGGGATTTCCTTGAAATGTATATCCAAGATTGCCTTAAAGCATTGATTTTTGGGGTTTTCTCTTGCTATCTAGAAAACAAATACTATGGTTTTTCTTTATCTCCACTGTAGCAGTTTCCTTCCTTTATGTTGCAATCCAAGATTTTGTTTAATAAACTTCTAAGTTACGAACTCTTTATCATTTTCAAGTCAAAAGAATACTTCAGCAAATCAACTTGTTTTGTTTTGTCGAGATGACTTTTGAAAGAGAAACTAAAATTCTGAGAGAAGGGAAGTAAAACTATGGTTGTATGCCACAGGTGAAATGGTACGGCAGGCCAGGGTACTGGCTCAGGCCACTTCGGATCTTGTCAATGCCATGAGGTCGGATGCAGAAGCAGAAATCGACATGGAGAACTCTAAGAAGCTTCTGGCTGCTGCAAAGCTCCTGGCAGATTCTACAGCCCGCATGGTGGAAGCTGCAAAGGTACCAGGAAAATTAACTGTCAGCTTCCAATTGGGTAGTTATACACAAAGAAGAGATGCTACGCAGGATAGTACGGATACTATCTGGCTGACAGTAGAGATGGGTTTTCTTATCCTGTAAATGTTCTGCATTTAATGACTTATCCTGGCCACATGCAGGAAAAAAACAGTTATTAGTTACCTGGGTGGGTGGTGGTTGTTTTTTTTAATTTAAAAGCCCTCCTTGCACTGCTTTGCTCACCTGTGGTGATGCTGGTCATGATAAGCAGTTAACACCAACCATAACCACTGTGGTGCAGAGTCTTGTGCCAGTCTACTGATACAAATGAAACAACCAACCCACAGCAATCTCTTATTATTATCTCTTACAAAAGCCACTAACAGAGCAGCTCTGCCTCCGTTTGGTTTAGGAACAGTTTCTTCCACCCAAGGAGTCTAGCCTGTGTTGTTTCCACTCACCCCCCTGTTCTCTCAACAGAAGCAAATACCTAGACTTTCCTTTCTATGGTAGAAACCCATTTATATCCACTAGTGAGCAATATGTTCTTTGAATTGTTTCCTAGATCCTACACTTAAATATTTTTACAGATCAGGGCCAGACGTTCTGCTAGTCTGGAAGGCCCCCTTGCTTGGCTATAGAGCATATCCTTGACTTTCCAGTACTTTCTCAGACTTCAGTTGCAGAAAGCTACAGTGTTAGATCTCCAGGTTTGGACTGCAGCTAATGAAAGGCATATTGAATTAAAGAATCATAGAATCACTATGGTTGGAAAAGACCTTTACCTTCATCATGTCCAACCATTAGATAACTCTACCAGTATCACTGTTACACCATATCCTTAAGCACCATATCTAGATGGCTTTTAAATACATCCAGGGCTGTCAATTCAACCACTTCCCTGGGCAGACAGTTCCAGTCTTTGATAACCCTTTTGGTATGAAAGTTTTTCCTAATGTCTAAACCTAAAGCTTCCCTGGCACAATTTGATGCCATTTCCTCTTGTCCTATCAGTTGTGACTCGTGAGAAGAGACCAACACCCACTTCTCTATGACCTCCTTTCAGGTAGCTGTAGAGAGTGATAAGGTCTTCCCTCAGCCTTCTTTTCTTCAGACTTAACAACCCCAGCTCTCTCAGTCACTCCTCATAAGAATTATTCTCAAGATACTTCACCAGCTTTGTTGCTCTTCTCTGGATCTGCTCCAGCACCTCAATGTCTGCCTTACACTGCAGTGCCCAAACCTGAACACAGTACTCAAGGTGTGGCCTCACCAGTGCCAAGTACAGGGGCACAATCACTTCCCTACTGCTGCTGGCTGCACTATTCCTGATCCAGGCCAGGATGCCATTGGCCTTCTTGGCCACCTGGGCACACTGCTGGCTCATGTTCAGCTAGCTGTTGATCGACACCCCCAGGGCCCTTTCTGCCAAGCAGTTTTCAAGCCATTACTCCCCATGCCTGGGAGTTGCCTGTAGTTGTTGTGGCCCAAGTGCAGGCCTCAACACTTGGCCTTGTTGAAGCCCATAAACTTGGCCTCAGCCTGCCCAGGTCCCTCTGACGAGCCTTCCTACCCTCAAGCAGATCAGTGCTCCCCCCTGACTTGCTGTCATCTGCACACTTACTGAGGGTGCTCTCAATGTCCTCATCGAGACCATTGATAACGATGTTAAACAGGAGTGGCCCCAGCACTCATCCCTGGGGAATGCCACTTGTGACTGGTGGCCAACTGGATTGACCCCCAGCACTCTCTGGATCTGGCCACGCAGACAGTGTTAGATCCAGCAGAGTGTGTGCCCATCCAGGCCTAGGGCAGCCATTTTTCTCATGAGAATGCTTTGGGGAGCAGTATCACAGGCTTTGCTGAAGTCCAGGTAAGCAATGTACACAGCCTTTCCCCCACCCACCAAGAAGGTCACTTTGCCTTAATCAGAGATGAAGTTTATCAAGCAGGACCTGCCCTTCCTGAACCTGTGCTGGTTGGGCCTGATCACCTGGTTGTCCTGTAAATGGTGTGTTATGGTAATCAATTGTTGAAATTGGGAATTTTAAAAACTGTTTTGGTTTGTTTTTTCAAAACTGACAATTTATCAAAGTATGTTACTATAGATCATAGTGGAAGTAGTTTACAGAGGCTTTTTTCTCAAGCACCTGAAGTAATATACAAAGCAAATGTTCAACTTCATTCCTCAAAGTACCCAACATGTACAGTAACAACCTTGCCCTAGCCACAAATTTTCCACTTCAGAGTCTTGTGACATTTTAGTATTCTTCTAACTTTGGTTAGGTTAATATAAGGAAAATAAAGGCCGATGTAGCAGACTCTGTCTGGAACTAAACCCATGATATTCATCTACATTTTCTCCAGGAACTTTTACTGAGGCTCATGTTGTTTTCTCTGAAATTTCCTGCAGGGAGCTGCAGCCAATCCTGAAAATGAGGATCAACAGCAGCGTCTGAGAGAAGCAGCAGAGGGACTGCGAGTTGCTACAAATGCTGCTGCACAGAATGCCATCAAGAAGAAAATTGTCAACAGATTAGAGGTTAGAAACTAGATGTTACTGAATTTCCAGTTTACTCTGTTTTGATAATTAATATTTGTAGATAATTTCAAGCAAGTAGAAATGCCTATTCGAGGAGAAGTGCTAAGCATAGAATGATAATACTGTATGGGCTGTTCCAGAGTACAAGGCTTGGAATTAGAGATGCTAGTGTATGATACTGTAGTCCTCAGAAAACTGAGCGATTTGTATCACTGATGTAATCAAGTGGTGTAAGAATTTTACTTGGAAGGTATTTGATGGTGGCTTAGTCATAAAATTAGAACAGCTGATCTGGAAGTACTTCATTACTGGTTTAATTTATCTGTATGACCTGTCATTTAAACACAGTATCTTTTGGTGGTGTTACTAGTATATCTGCCAGAGTTTCATGTGCATTTCTATACAAAGATATATTGAATTGCAGCATATCCAGTTAAACTGGGAAGGTGTTTAGAGAATTGAAGAAGCAGAAACAAAAGTGAAAAGATACATCATATCTAGTAGGACAGCCACGGAGGAGAAACGCAGTTTCCTGTGCACTAAGGATGAAATATCTCTGAGGTTTATCTTACAGGCAAGGTTTGATCTTCCCATTCTCAGCTAAAATGTAGAAAAGACAGATTTAATAAAGAAGCCTTTTGCCGTTTCTAGTTTCCAAATGTGGTTTTACAGTAGTCTGACACAATGAGATTAGACAAACAAGGAGATGTAAGTAGGTAAGTGAAGTGCATTTAAATTACTGTACCTGGCTAGAACCAAAAATCAGGAGTATTTCAAGAAATAAAGGATGTCTTTGTTTTCTAACTGCATGCAAGAACGCTTTATAGAAAGGGCATTTAATTTGTTTTTCTGTATAACCTACCTTACAAAGAAGTGAAATCTGTAAAGATGAGCATGAGCTTCATTCTTGGTTGCATTTAGTGAGCCGGTTAAAGGAAAGTGGTGTACAACATGTTGGAATACCTTGGATAAATTGTTGAATTTTTAATTTTGTAACAGGGAGATGTTGATAATAGCACTCCTAGATGTTTGGAGAAGGTCTTCTCAGTGCCTTTAGACTCAGCAACACCAGTGTTTTGTACCCCTGCATCATTTTAGTATCTTTGCTTTTGCCATAGAGCAATCTCGGAAGCTGGCTCCTTTGAGTCTTTGGTCAGAGGTGTTAATGTAGCAGTGTGAAGCACTAACTGTACTTTGCCTGTTTCCCCTGGCCTTTTTTGTGAGGAGCTAAGTGATTAGACCATTTCTGCTTTCTATAGTAGACTTTTTGGTTATATTGCAACTAAAGCTATGAAGGAGTAAAGAGCTTAGAATCCTCCTAGTTTCACCTTTTTCTTTATTGGTAAGTTAGAGATGGATAACAGTGTTCAGTTCATTTTCATCTTGAGTGAAGAGTAATCCTGAGTTTCCTTAAGGCAAATCAAATTAATCAAGGCAAATCAAATTAATCAAATTAATCAATAATGTATTAAACTGTCAAAGTTGTTTACTGTCAAAGTTACCTATAATATGTATTTCATCTTCTGAATTAGACCTTTACTACTGATCTAAAGCTGTTTCTTCTTCTCCAAAGATTGCAGCTAAACAGGCTGCAGCTGCTGCTACTCAGACTATTGCAGCTTCTCAGAATGCAGCTGTTTCAAATAAGAACACAGCAGCCCACCAGCAACTTGTGCAGAGCTGTAAGGTAAACAAACCACAACCCACTGATAAATAACTCTTGAACTGTGCTTTTTGGGGAACTGAAGTTCACCTTTTGTGACAATACTGTTGCAACCTCAAAAGGAGATTTAAAAAACAAACCAAACAACCAAACCAATGCCCCCCATGTTCATCTACGTGGATTCTGGAGAGCCCTTGTTTTATTGTATTATCCATAGTTTCCATGCATTACTGTATAGAGAGCTTTGAAAAGCTGAGCTACTGTACTTGGCTGGTAGAAATACCCCTGCAAACACCTTACTAGAAAGGATTGATGGGCTTGTATACCTCAGCATGTGTCTTAGGAACAACCAATTGACCTGAAGCAAGTGCTTTAAGTAAAAGTTTTGCTGGAAACCAGTCAGCAGTACTGTATATGCAGAGTTATGCTATAAGCACTGTGCAGAGGGCTCCAGTTGTTCAGAAATCTGCACACTGGCAAGAGTCTTGGCCACGCATTCAGCACATGTGTAGCTCTGTGATCATCAAAACAGGCTGTTGAGTGATACATGCAGGGAAATGTGACTGAAGTCTGCTGTGGAATCTGGGCAACCTTTGAATTTTTCACAACAAAGAAGGGAGTAGAAGTAGTGATTTGTACTATAATGGAGTGAAATCCTTATTTAATGTATATATAACACCACCAATCCCATTGTTTTGATGTTCAGCCTACAAGCAACTGAGGCGTTAAATGTCACTGTAAAAAAATAAGTTACAGACTTTACTATGGGGTTAATGTGATTCCTACCTTGAAGTTAAAGCTGCCAAGACAACAGATTTCAAGGTATGCCTGAAGTCAAGCACATTTTTATAGTTAAAAGCTAGAATTCAGAGCCTGGTGAGAAGCTGTTCTCTTTTGTGTTTATGCTATATTGTGCAGCTTCATTTCTAGCTCTTACTGATGTTGCTTCAGAGTTTTTTAAGACTAATGAAAAAAGACAATAGAAAGCAAAAGGGTTTTCTTCTGGCTGGAAGGGCAGTTATGTGGGGAACAAGAACAAAGCCATTAAAGGTGGCATTGTTAAAAGCTACGTTAACATTCAGCAGTTATTTCTTGTCACAGTGCTAATCCTAAGAAATGTTGGAATTTAATAAGGTAACTCAGGTACATCTCAAGATTGTGTTGTAGGCACCTGCTTTTTCAGTATGAATTAAAAAAACCTAATTCATTGTATTGTTTACAGCTCATTCTAATTTGGTCTTGGTGATGACTAATTAGATAGCAGGGAAGACCCGATACCTGCTTTTTTTTTAGAGTGTTTTTGGGGGGTAGAGGAGGGGAAAATTAGTATTGCACTGCTGAAGTGTCATTGTGAAATGGATGGACAAGGAGCATGAATCTGGGCAGTCCAGGAATGAAGTTTTTAGCAACACACAGTTCAGAAAATTCCAGTCATACTATGAATTCTTAGAAGTCAAGGCAGAATAGGCTGAGGTGCTTGTGTGTAAAAGACAAAGTTTTTCAAAAGCAAGACATTGTCTTGAAAAATCTGTCACTTCCACTGCTGGCATTTGAATATGCAAAGGAAGTAATTTGAAATAGTTTATGTACATCATTTTGCAGAAAAATCTTAGATTGTCTTGTAGGATCTTGAAACTAATGAGAAGCTTGAATGAAGATTTCTTAAGTGTAAAAGTGTAACATCTGAAAAACCCTACCATGTATTAATTAAATGCCATGGAATTTTAAACAATTCTATGAAGACACAAAAGGATGTGCCTGTGAATACTACAGGTTGTCTTTAAAGAGGGGTGGGAAGAGGGCTTGCTTTACTGTCAGAGGGGTTGGAGTTTTTAGCTGTCTACTAAAAGTATTTTCCTTTGGTTATTTTAGAATGTTGCAGACCACATTCCTCAGTTGGTGCAGGGTGTAAGAGGAAGTCAAGCTCAGGCAGAAGATCTCAGTGCTCAGCTTGCTCTAATCAATTCCAGCCAGAACTTCCTTCAGGTGAACTGAATCAATTACTGCAGTGGGTTGTCAGAGCAAAAAGCTTTTTTTATTGTTGTTTTTGGTTTTTGTGCTGTGTGATTTTATTTGTGATAAATAAGCAGTAAACTGTTAAGAACCATGTAAAACCATTCATTGCTGACTGTGAGTCACAGATAAGGAGAATTTAGTTCCTCAGATCAGATAGCTGAAGTATGTTGAATCTACAGAGAGCGAAAACTGCCAAAATGGAGTATAAAAGTCACAAGAAAGCTGAAGTGGATGGAGAAGAAACATTCATTGCTGTATCACTTGCCTTCTGGGAAAGAGCTTAAAGAACGGGATAGGGGGAATTCAGCCTCTTTCTGAGCAGAGGTCTGAATGTGTGAGATGCTGTTGAAACCTTTCTTAGTGAAGATGGAGTTACTGTTGCAGCAACAAGGGAGTATTACCATGGCTTTGAGATAATAGCCTGCACATGTAATGGATCTTGATTGAAGTTTTGAAAACAAAACAAAAACAAACAAAAAAAGCCACACAAAATTTGACTGTGCTTCTTCCAAAACAAACAAACAAAAAATAATTAAAACTGAGCATTGATAACAAAACTATTTGGCTTATTGTTGACATTACAAAAAACAAACAGAAAGAAACAATTCTCTGTGTAACGATATGATCACTCCTTGGCACCAGTTAGTTCTTCCTTAAATGTGGAATGGAAACCAACCATTTCATTGGTTGCTGTTAGCAAGGTTTTTTATGATCATGTAGGCAGAGGTATTGCAAACCATGCTTTTGCTCAGAGTCTTTTGCTGCATTGATTCTCTCTAGAGTCATGGAAATGATCTGTCTCCCTTCTGGCTGCATGTGTGCATCAGGGTAATGATGAGAATCAGCAAAGTGTTTAACTGTATTAGCTGCACACTCTGTGAAGAGTCATTGCTTGAATTGCAGTTTTGAATTTATAGAATATGGGAAAAGTTAAATATTTAGAAACATTGAGCCAAATTTGCCATCTGTGCCATTTGCTGAATGGCAAAACTGCACAGTTAACTATTTTTAAGTAGTCTACATGAGTACTCAAAGGCCTGAGGCAGGCATGATGACAATGAAGTAGTCAAATGAGTCCTCCTGTAGAGGACATTGCAGTGTGGAACTATGAGAGGGTACAGCATATAAATAGACTGGGATCTGGAAAGTGCATGATTAAGGAGTAGGGGAGTGTGTGAAATGGTCGTTACAGAAAAGCTAGAAACCTCCATGAATGGAGGAAGCAGTTTGTTCATTCAATCTTAAGCCTTCTTTAAAGAAAATGACTTAGTAAAACCAATTGTGTTGACTGCTCTTCTTTGAACAGCCTGGAAGTAAAATGGTGGCATCTGCTAAAGCTGCAGTCCCCACTGTGACTGATCAAGCAGCAGCTATGCAGCTGAGTCAGTGTGCAAAGAACCTCGCTACCAGCTTAGCTGAGCTACGAACTGCCTCCCAGAAGGTAGGTGAATAATAGTTCAAATCAAGTGAAGCAAGATGGCTTGGGTGCTGGTCACAGGCTCACTCCTGCCTGGCCCACTGTGTCTCCCCCAAGGCAGTGGCTCGCGCTCAGGCGGCTTTCGTGTCTCAGGGTTGATTTTTGTGCACAGTTTCCTCAGACTCCCAGGTGGCTTCATAATAGAAAGGAGAGGGAGAAGTGGCAAGAAATCTGAAAATCTTGTGCTACACATTCCCTACCAGAAAGACAGAATGAGGTTATACACAGAGGAGTACATCAAAGCTCTGCACTGCTGTTAGATCTGAAGCAGAGCAGAGAAAGGGGAGCATAACTTGTGCACGTGTCAATCTGTGGAGAACTCGGATGTGGCAGTGCTGTGGTCAGTGTTGTGGTTGTGAACTGGAGCTGTCAGCTCTAAAATGCAGTGAAGTGGAGGCTAACCATGTTTCATGGACAAGTTTGTAATCTAGGTATGGGTTTAAATAAATATCAGTGGAAAATTTGCTGGGGTTTTTTTGTGTATGCGGAGGCCCAAACCCAGGATTGTAGCATACAAGTGGTTACACCTGAGATAATGGTAAAATTTCCAGCTCAGGTACTTAGATTGTGGACTGCCACATCAGAGGCTTCACTGTGACTTTGAGTCACGATGCATGGTTAGGCTATTTGCCGAAAGTGAAGTCGAGAGTGTAGCATTTTTTTTCTCAGCACCTGAGCTGCCTAGTGTGAACATATATGTATACAAGGTAGGTGCATCTCATTCCCCTGGTGCCTCAACAGCGTGCTATTCTATTCACAAGCTAAGAATATTGTGCAGGAGTTTGGAATCCATCAAGTGTAGCACATAAAGTGCCACAATGGCCTCTAAAGTCATGAGAGCAATAATTTGGGACGGGGAGATTGTGTCTGAAGTGTTTACTGTTTCTGATAGTGGCTTACAGCTACTGACAGTGATATTGATGTGATTTCTGAATAGGCTCATGAAGCTTGTGGCCCGATGGAAATCGATTCTGCTTTGAATACAGTCCAGACACTCAAAAATGAACTGCAAGATGCGAAGATGGCAGCTGTGGATGGACAGTTAAAACCTCTTCCAGGAGAAACTGTAATTGAGGAAGGATGTTCTTAATTTAAAAACAAACAAAGTTAGCTGTTTAAAATTTGAAGTAATAGAGGCAAAACAGGTCGTGAGGCTTAGAATAATGATCAGACCTATGTTCTTGTAGAAAAACTGTTCATAGGACTGCAGGGCCTCCTTCTCTCTTGCACAAATGTCAGTTTGGTGGCAGCAATGTGTTGGTGTTTTCTTGTCAAAAAGAAGATGAGAACTCAATTACTAGTCCTGGTAGGCTCAGAGTGTGAAATGTTTTATTTGGCAAAAGCTTCTTTCACCTCGGATGAAGGTATTGATTTCCGTTGCTGCTTATAAATTAATTTTGTTGTTCATGTTGCCCAATATGTCTATTTATTTCACCCTGGACAGGGAAGGCGTGCTAGTTAGGTTTCAGAGAAACTCTGAGTGTGTTCAGTAGCTGAGATCAAAACCTGGGTTTTTTGTGTGAAATGAGCAATTTTTTAGTACTGTTTAAAAAACAAGTGTGCTTTAGTTGAGCTTAAACATTTTTTTCTTTGCAACTTTTCACAGCTTGAGAAATGCACACAGGACCTGGGAAGTACATCCAAAGCAGTCGGTTCATCAATGGCCCAGTTGTTAACTTGTGCTGCTCAAGGCAATGAGCACTACACAGGTAGTGTTTTATTCGTAATGTGTCTCTGAAATCTCTGTTTTCCCTAGAATACTGGACAGAACGTTATCTTATTACAGACTACTTAAATCAAGGAATGGCTTGCCTTTTGTTTAATGCTGATAGGGAATTGTGTTACTAGGAATTGCTAGTGTGAATGATATGCTTCATAAAAGAATAGTGTTTCAATCTGCTGTGTGTCTGTATATTATTAGAATAGATTGGGACATCTCTTGTTTTAGTAAATATATGGCACTGAAACTCGGAAGTACAGAACTGAAATGTAATGCAATTTAAAGGTCAGTGCAACTGCAAATATTGCTATATCCTTTTAGAAGGTTAAAAGGGTGTTTGGATTTTTTTTGAAGAAAAGGAAACAGACTTGAGATAAATGCCAGCAAGCTAAAACTGCATATCTTACTAGATATTACCAGTTTACATGTATAACATAGCTGATCTCTGACTGGTTGATCATATTTGCACAGTTGGAGTTAAAGGCAACAGGGAATGTGGGCACACAGAGTATACAGTTTGGTTTTGTACCTGTACTTTTAGGAAAAAAAACCCCAGACCTTAATGAGGAAACTGCTCCTTGCAGGACAGAAATAAGGTTTACTCTTAGAAGGTAAAATGTTATGTGTCCCTATGTAAGAAATGAAAGCTGTTGATGCAGATGCTACTGCAGGACTTTTTTTTACTTTTTAAACTATTACTGATAAAATGACAATAACCACTGCGTTGGATGTATTTGCATCAGAGCTACATAGCTTAGAGGTGCTTTAGTTTGAAGCAGATGTAATTGCCTTAAGGTGGCTCACATTTGTCTCACGTAGTTATGCAGAAGTTAGCACTGGATATCTGGCAAAGGAATGTAGATACTTCTAGCTGATATTGAATAATGAAATCCAGTAGTTCTCTTAACATCAAGCTGTAAGAGCTGTTCGGGACATCCCACAATTGTGAGGATGGAAGCAGCATCCATCTGAAAGCAAAACAATCAGAACTTTTTCTTTTCTGCTGCTGTGATAAATTAAGTTGAATTTAAAAGATGCTTACTGGTACTTTAAAGGAAACAATGTATGGGTATTTTTCCTGAATTATTTTTTTTTTAATTAAGAATGTAGAAAGCTCTCTGTGATTTATCAAATAGGTTGTAAGTGCAATGTGGGCAGGTGCTGTTTCTCTGCCTAGCTTGGCTTTATTTTGACATGTAATATCGCTTTTCATTATCTTCTAAAATTTTTGCATTTAAAAACGTTCAGTTGATTTTGAGAGAAAATGTTAAAAGGCACTGGTTTTAAAATGTTAGCATGGCTACTTTGTGGGTTGTGTTTGGCTGTGATGTCCCAGCTTTCTAAATGTTTCCAGTAGAGCTATTAGAACATTCTAATTATTTTTAATGCCTAAATATGGATAACCATGAAACCTTGTGCTGAAAACGTGAACCTTTCCTTTAGCTTTCTTTTGGTAGGAATAGCAGGATTTTTAACATTTTCACTCAAAATGTACCATCTACATTAATTGCATGTGTTGAGTAGACTGTGTGCTAGTTAAGGTCTTATAGAAGACTATTTTATATTGGTTTTCATTAAGGGCTGAATTAAATTTCAAAATAGAAGAATGGGACTGCTATTCATAATTGTATGCCTTAGTGCTAGAGCTGATGAGTGTCCTATAATGTTGGTCAGACAGACCATGGAAGCTAATTTGATGATGTCCTCTCTGTGATTTCTTTCGGATATTTTTACATGCTTGTACTCACAGTGATGTTGGGTTATATCACATTGTATCACCCTTAATGACCTCCTCTAATTTTTTTCAATTATTCTCTAAAAAATCCAAAGCTTTGTTTTCAAAAGGAGCAGAGATCTTGTGGCTCTGAAGGCATGTACACTGTTCGTGCAGACAATCACTTCCCCCTGTAGCTTGGAGGATGAGTTTTTCCTCATTCCCAGGTTTTAGATTGCCTTCTTTTTCAGTGCTTCACTTTGATTTAGTCATTGATGCAGAGCTCTGGCCAGAACATGCTGTTTGGAGTATAATATTTAATTTATGGCTTCACTACAAATGTTTCTCTAGAAAATGATAACTGTGTATTTCAAAAATGTTCATGTTTGAAGATTTTTTTTTTGAACGGCATTTGCAATGGGATCACTACCTACAAATTCATCTGTCATAAAATACAAAGATCATCTTTAAGGGTACTAATAGGTTTCTTGATGAAATCTGAACATAGGAGTTGCTGCCAGAGAAACTGCTCAGGCTTTGAAGACTTTGGCTCAGGCAGCACGAGGGGTTGCAGCGTCTACTACTGACCCTGTGGCAGCACATGCAATGTTGGATTCGGCAAGGGATGTCATGGAAGGCTCTGCTATGCTGATTCAGGAGGCGAAGCAGGCCCTGGCTGCACCAGGGGATGCAGACAGCCAGCAGAGATTAGCCCAGGTAAGTTGCTACCTGAGCAGCTACGTGAATTATCAAACATCCAGTGAAATTACTTAGAATGCATCTTTAAAGGATGAGAGAGAACAACAGAAAATAAAGCTTCAAGGAATGACAGCTTTCTCTTCCTTCCAGAAACTGTCAATAACATCATGCTTATGTTAAACAATGCAGGTGGTGCAAAGTAGGATAGTTTAGTCAACTTTTAGAAAAATACATTTATACAAAGATGCAGTTAATTGCTTTTACCCACCACATATTTGAGTAGGCTGGTTGACTGCAAAAATGAAACAACTGTTAAACTGATCACTATCAAATGAAGGCTCTGTATTAATGTTCTATTCAAAAAGTGGATGCACATTTTCCACACATGTGGCACTGATGCTTTTCAAGATGTCAAGAGTAACAGGTTCTGTTTGAAAAGTTCTATAATTGACCTGTATTGCAAATAATTTGTTATGAGGAGACACTTGCTTTAATGGCCCTTGAAAAAAGAAGCATGCAAGGACACAGACAGAGCTCCCACAGAAGGATGTGACTGTGCAGGTCCCGGGCTGCAGGGAATGCCAGAGCTTCTCACTGGTAACAAGGGGCGGCTATGAGTGTGGCTGTGTGTGGTGTGAGCAGGTAGGTGATCTGCTCAGCTGAGTGGCACAGCTGCAAGATGAGGCTGAAAGGCTGGAAGCCAAAGTAGAAAGGCTTAGGAGCATTAGGGAGGCTGAAATAGAGATGGACTGGTGGAGTCAGACTCTGCTGTCTCTGCAACAGAGATGGGAATGCCCACCAGATAGCATCCAGGCTCAAGGAGCCCCTGCATCCTGCCCCTCTCAGGTGGAAGACAGAAGCCTGAATGAAAGGGATGAGTGAAGGCAAGTTGATGGCCGTGGCAGAAGGCCTCCTTGCTGACCTCGCCTCCCCAGGTGCCTCTGGGAAACAGCTAACAGGCCCTGCTGGGAGATGGCCAGTCTAATGGGGATGTGGATGATAGGCAATCTATGCCAGAGGTCTTCTTCAAATACTTTTCAGTTAAAACTAACACTAGAGGCAGTGTAGGCCCCTTGATGAGTGAGGTGGATCCCCTGGTGACAGAAGATACAGAGAAGGCAGAGTTACCAAATGCCTTCTTTGTCTCTGTCTGTGCTGCTGGAGGCTGTCTTCAGGAGCCCCAGACCCCTGAGGCCCCAGGGGAAGTCAGGATAAAGGAGGAGGAGCTGGTGGAAGTCCTTGCTAGGCCACTCTCCATCACCTTTGGTAAGTTGTGGGGAACAGGAGAGGTGTCTGAGGACTGCAGGAAAGCAAATGTCTCTCCAGCCTTCAAAAAGGGGAAGAAGGAGGAACCAGGTAACTATAGACTGGTCAGCCTCACCTCCATCCCTGGAAATGTGATGGAACAACTTATCCTTGGCACTGTCGCTAAGCATATCAAGGATAGGAGGGTCATCAGGAGCAGTCAACGTGGTTTTACCAAGGGGAAGTCATTGTTGACCAACTTCAGAGGCTTTTATGAGGACATAACCAGGTGGACAGATGATGGTAGAGCAGTGGATGTGGTCTGTCTTGATTTCAGTAAAGCATTTGACACTGTCCCCACCAGCATCCTCAAAGTGAAACTGAGGAAGTGTGGTCTGGATGACAGGATAGTGAGGTGGATTGTGAACTGGCTGAAGAAGTCAGAGAGTTGTGGTTAGTGGGACAGAGTCTAGTTGGAGGCCTGTATCTAGTGGAGTCCCTCAGGGGTTGGTACTGGGACCAGTACTATTCAATATATTCATCAGTGACCTGGATGAGGGAACAGAGTGCACAGTCAGCAAGTTTGCTGACAACACCAAATTGGGAGGAGTGGCTGACACACCAGCAGACTGTGCTGCCATTCAGCAAGACTTGGACAGGCTGTAGAGTTGGGTGGGGAGAAATTTAATGAAATATAACAAGGGCAAGTGTAGAGTCTTGCACCTGTGAAAGAACAACCCCAGGCACCAGTATAGGTTGGGGACTGACCTGTTGGAAAGCAGCACAGGGAAAAGGGACCTGGGGTCCTGGTGGACAGCAGGATGACCATGAGCCAGCAATGTGCCCATGTGGCCAAGAATGCGAATGGCATCCTGGGTTGTATTAGAAGGGGTATTGTTAGTAGGTTGAGAGAGGTTCTCCTTTCCCTCTACTCTGCCCTAGTAAGACCTCGTCTGGAGTATTGTGTCCAGTTCTGGGCCCCTCAGTTCAAGAAGGACAGGGAACTGCTCTAAAGAGTCCATCGCAGAGCCACAAAGGTGATTAAGGGAGTGGAACATCTCCTGTCTGAGGAAAGGCTGAGGGAGCTGGGGCTCTGTAGCTTGGAGAAGAGGAGACCGAGAGGTGACCTCATTCATGGTTCTAAGTATGGAAAGGGTGAGTGTCAGGAGGACAGAGACAGGCCAATGATAGGACAAAGGGCAATGGGTGCAAGCTGGAACACAGAAGGTTCGACCTCAACATAAGGAGAAACTTCTTTACTATGAGGGTGACAGAGCACTGGAACAGGCTGCCCAGGTAGGCTGTGGAGTCTCCTTCTCTGGAGACATTCAAAACCCACCTAGACATGTTCCTGTGTGACCTGATCTAGGTGATCCTGCTCTGGCAAGTAATGATCTTTCAAGGTCCCTTCCAACCCCTAACATTCTGTGATTCAAAGTGGGAAAGTTTGGTCTAAATTGAATTCCTGTTGTAAATTTGATTAGGAAAAAAATAATCTCAGACCTAAAAAAAAAATCAAAAATTAATCTACTGATGAAAGTCTGACAATTTTTTTCAGGACATTTGTGCTTTTGAGAACATCCACATCTAAAAGACATTCTTCAAAAGAAAAACCCAGAAGATGGCAATTAGCACTATATTTTTTTCTATACTTGCATGAGCTGAGATACGAGCCTTTGGAAGCAAGTGTTTTGTTAGAAAAATTCGTAAGTGAATAAGTTTTCTGTATGCATGCCTGGATAATAAAGAATTCGGGCAAGTATACATTCTTCCACAAATAAGGGTTGTTTCCCAATACCCAGAAGTAACTACAGGATTTAAAACTCTTTCTCCATAGACCTGCATGCCAGCTTGACAGACAGATTGTTTGGATTTCAAACACTCAGGCCAGCAAAAATGTCCAAAAAGAGAAAATCACTGGTATTTCAGATTTTGATAATCCCATTAACCAACTTGTTTTCCCAGCTGGGTATATTTTAGGTTCATTTAGGGAAAGAATAACAAAGTCCTTTCTCACTACATCTTTTGAAATACTTACAAAAGCTCACATCCATGCGTCTCTCAATCTTCCTCAGAGGAGATGGAGTATGCAGGGTGTGTGATAGCAGGCACTGAGAGCTTGCAGATGCAGGGAATGCACTGCTCCTTTCCTTTAACGTAAAGTGTTCATTTAATTAACTTGCTTATATGACTGTATTTTGCTACCACTTATTCTCAGTAATCACGTGAAACGCTCCATTTGTGTAGAGCACAAGTGAAGTTGAAACTAAAGCATGTCTTCTTTCTAGAAATAGGAGGCACCTATTTGAGAGAGGAAGTTTGCTTTGGGGCCCTTCTTTTGTAAGATTCAGGGAGGGCTGACTCATTACAGTCCCAGACTATACAGAGGAATATATCACATTCCCTTCGCCTTAAGCACCTTGGAGCCCCTGCTATCTTCAGCTTTAGATGTGTGTGCTGGAAGTTTCTTGCCTTACTGAACTCAATGCAGCCCTTGGCTGGAGCACAGAAGGCGCTCAGCTTGTCTGTGATACACTGAGCTTATAAAAGGAGCGAGAACGCTTAGAAGGAAGTGACAGGATCCTTCTGTCATCCTTAAGACTACTGCAGGTTTCAGAACCAGTCTCATATCTTCCTGTGGCCAGGGTAATGGCTCAGTGTGAAGGCATCTCCACGGGATCTTTGCCTCCCAGGCACCTCTTCTAATATGTGGGGAGATGGTTCCGTTTCTGTGCCCACCACAGCTGCTTCCTCCCAGGTAAATTATATATTAAAACCACATTCATAGATAATTCCACAGTGCAGTGAGTCTATGGTCAGTGTGGGTTGCTGGGATTTTTTTGTTTATTTTTGTATTAGAAAACCATATGGGACCTTAAGCAGCATGTGTTTCAGCCTTGCTTTCAGAGCACCCTTTCTTCCTTCTTAACTCTACTGTTAAAAATCCACTTTGGGCTGATGCTCAGCACTTGAAAGTTCAGCCTGAGGATTGATTTTTCTATAGGTGATTTTCAGAAACTTGTCCGTCAAAAAGATAGGGCTGTGAACCTTTGTGAGATTTTTTTTTCTGAAGCAAAATGCATGCAATCACGCTGCCTGGGTGCTTGGGGGCTGCTGGTGGTGAAGGAAGCGTGTAAGCCATGTGTATGTGCCCGTTAGCCCTGCCTTACTCAATTCTGAACTGGTTGTTCAGGTACAGGTGACTTCTCCGGAAGGTGTAGGTAAAGACCCTGAAAATACTGACTTTCCACAAATGTCATGAAAATAAGTGGCCAGACAGATGAGGGAGATCCTACAAATGCCCACCTTGTTCCAAGATATGCTCGCTGCTGGTTGGGCATCAGCAACCCCATGCAGGTTTGTATCCCCAGGGCAAAAATCCATAGGAGACTGGACAGTATTGACTCTGCTGCTTATGGAACTGCTTGTTTTTAATACATAATTTTTGGAAAGTCTGTGAAGAGAACTGTGATGTCTGTCTTTTCTTCCTCTGAATAGACCAAAAGACCAGGCAACAGCATTCTATATCCGGTCCTTTTGTAGTACAGAGAGTTATCAGCCATATGCATACGTGATTCTCATACTGGTGTTTATAGGACACCTGTAAAACATCTTTCTGAGCCTTTAAAACAGATTTGTTGTAGCAGTAATACCTAGCTAGAGTATTTGTGGTTGCATCTTGCTGCATCTGTTGGGTTTCAACTTCCTGATCATTTGAGAGGACTGAGCAAGAGTAAGGCATCAGGGTTTGCAAGTATTTTACTTCTCTGTGTGGAAGAAAGGTTTGGGTTAGAAGAAAGTAAGTCAAATAAGTCAAAATAAGTCAAAATCTTTTTGGGGAATGATACAGATTTTGAATTTAAAAAAAAAAAAAAATTGCTTGCAGACTTGGTAAACTCATCTTGCACATTTCTCCGTGATGTTGATATTAATTGGGAAAAGTGACTCTGTAGCTCCTACCAACCTACTGGGTCTTCACCAGACCATGTTTCTGTAGGAAGAGAAATATAAGTCACGTAGGGGACCATGTTTCACCATCATCTTTCTATAGGAAGAGAAATACTGAAAACAACCAATAAATATTTGTTTAAAATAGCGAGCTGGGTGTTACTGGTGTAGGATTTGCAGCTTGGACCTGTGGTCACACCGTTTTCCCCCGCTGAAGGAGGGGAGTCCCAAAGCTTGTCCGAGGCCAAGAGGCACCTTCACGGCTCGGGGAAGCCCCGACCTTGCAGCCTGTGTGCGGGGATCGGTCGTTAGGGGTCCTGCGGGCTCACGCCCGTGTCCCGCCTCATCTCCCGCCGCCCGGGGGGCCGAGGGGAAAGCCCGGGAGGTGGGGGGGTGGCCTTCCTCGGGGGCAGACGGGTGAGTGCAGCGAGGGGCCGGGGCTAGTGCCGGGCGGCGGCGCTCGGGGCCGGCGGTTTCCCGGGCGAGGGGTGGGGAGATGAGAGGAGGAGGAGGAGTAGTATGAAGATAGGAGGAGGAGGGGTCTGCGCGGGTTTATCTTGTACTCGGATTCTGGTGTGGT
>WTSP01024312.1:7175-20993 GCA_025331215.1 Actenoides lindsayi | reverse complement strand
CGGGCGCCGCTGCAGGCACCGGCTTCGAACCCCTTTTGCCGTGCGTTTCCCGAAGCCCCGCGGGACGTTTCCCTCGCAACAAGCTCTGACGTGATTTGGCAGCCGCTCGGACTCACAAACCGCCTCTCCTCCCTGCATTGGCTGAAGGCGGCCGGTGCCCGGGCCGGGCGGGGACAGCGGAATCCGCCTGAGCCGGCCGGCAGACACCGCTCGCTGCCTTCGCCGAGGGGGGATGAAGCTCTCCTGGCTTGGCGTGGATGTCTCCCGGGTGCTGCACTTAGCTGCCGTCTTCTGCCTGACCTGCGTGTTGCTGAAGGCCATCCAGCTCTACCACCGCCGCCGGGAGCTGCTCCGGGCTCTGGCCGACTTCCCCGGGCACCCGACCCACTGGCTCTTCGGCCACGTCCACGAGGTAGGGCGAGAGCCGGGTCCGCACTTGCCGGGGGGGAAGGAGGGACCGCGGGGAGCTGTTTCCCCACGTCGCGGGGAATGGTGCTGGTGGGACTTGTCCCTGTGGTCCGGGAGAATTGCTTCTCGCGGTCCCCGGGGCGTCCTTTTTCTCAGCCGTACGAACTTGTTCCTCAGCACAAGATGTGAACCTGTCGGAGCAGGTCCAAAGGAGGCCACGAAAATGGTTAGAGGGATGGAGCACCTCTCCTACGTGGAAGGGCTGAGAGAGTTGGGGTTGTTCGGCCTGGAGAAGAGAAGGCTTCGGGGAGCCCTTCTTGTGGCCTTTCAGTGCTTGAAGTGGGGCTATAAGAAAGATGGGGACAATCTTTTTAGCAGCACCTCTCCAACAGGACAACGCGTAATGGTTTTCAATAAAAGAGGGCAGATTTAGACTAGATACACAGAAGAAATCTTTTACGGTGAGGGTGGTGGAACATTGGCCAAGGTTGCCCAGAGAGATGGTCAATGCCCCATCCCCGGAACCATTCCAAGTCAGGTTGGACAGGACTCTGAGCAACCTGATCAAGTTGATGTCCCTGGTCACTGCAGGGGGGTTGTACTAGATGACCTTTAAATGTCCTTTCCAACCCAAAGCGTTCTATGATGCCTTGCCAGCTTGCATGATCTTCATGGCCATGTGAGCTAGACAGGGAGTTGATCATTCTGAGTCACATTTAAGCCACAAAATACATCCCAGGTATAACATCCAGCACAGGGGCTACAGATCTTTTTAAGGTTGCATTAAAACCACAACTAACTAAACCCGTGTACATAAGCAAGCCTTGTTCTGGGCACTTGTGGCATGGTTGACTATGCACTTGCCCACACAGATCAGCGTGGTTATCTTCACCAACAGATTTGCACAACTCACCGACAGCTTCATGAGGAGTAACTGAGCTGCTCGTTGCAAAAGACTTTTCCCATACATGCTAAAAGCTGCTTCAAATCACCCTGACCTCTCCTGGGCTATGCTGATGCCCATCTCTGCCCAAATCTGTGGTGCATTAAATAACTGGCACCCTGAAAAGGAGCTGGGAAATCTGGAGGGGACCTCCTAGGGTTTGTCTTTGTGCCATAGCGGCCCCAGTTTTGCTGCGCTGGACAGGACAACCAGTCTTTTGGCAATGAAAGCATGAAGATAGGCCAGCTCAAGGGCTTTGTCATGCTGCCAGTTAGACTTTAAAACTGCAGTTAAATAAAGTATGTTTGCCTGTTGGTCAGTCTCGTGACTCTTCACCCTGGAATGGAATTTAGCCATTCTCCATCAATCACTCCTTCCCGTTGGTTCTTCATGACTTTGACTTTTACCTCAACGGTAGTTGTTGAAGAATTCCTGTTTTGTGAATTTAATCGTTTGATGATAAAATGCTGGTGAATCCCCCAGAGCCCAGAATTCATCGAGCCAGTGAGGAGACTGGCAGTGCTCTGGGCACGTGCTGAATACAAAGTTGACGCGCACCTCAGAGGAGGACCTGAGAGATAGATATATAGAGAGAGATAGAGATATATATATACATATGCTGGGAGAACACTGACATTTCCTATTCTGTTCACGTAAAGGGATTATTTGCCAGGTTTGTTTCAGGCCAGTTTAGTATCTCAACTCTATTTGTGATGTAGAAATCACATTAAAATAAGAGGAGAGGTGTTGCAGAGCTGTCCAGTCTCACTTGTAGCAGCCTGGCTCAGTTAAAACCCAGAGCGAGAGCCCCGAGCTGGCCAGACTGACTTCCCTTGGCCATGGTTGGTGGGAAGCAGAGGAGAGCAGGGTCACTGCCCCACAGCATGGGGGGCTGTCTGTCCCTCAGCAGCCCTTTGCCTGCATCTGCCCTGTGGAGGCAGCTGGCGAAGGGTGGGCTGTCTGGTTCTGACTGGGCATGGTGCAGCTTCATGCTCAGATTTCAGCTCCTGTGTTTGCTGTTTCATTTGCTATTGGTGTGTAGTCGTTAAAAGCACCTTTAAGTGCCTCTTCCCAGATGCTTTTAGTGCTGGCTCCATTACAAAACTTGCATTTCAATGTGAGATCAGGCTATTACCCTGCTTTGAATGGGGGTTATTCTTTTCTTTTCAAGTTCCCAAGGGAGGAAGTCGAAGTGATGGTCTTTCGTGCAGAGCCTGGTAGCTGCAGCCCTGGTTAAGAAGCAGAAGCTTTCAATTCCTGCTCCTCTGAAACCCACAGGACTTGACACCCTGTGCCCTGGGAGTGCTCAGCACAGCAGGGAGAGGTTGTTTACCTTGGAGTTAACACCTCTCAAATAAACTCATCTGACCCTCTGCCAGTGCAGTTGTTGATAGCACAAACCAAGGCCAGTGCTGCAAAGCCAAGGTTGGATTCAAAGGCTTTTAGCTTTAGGACTTCTGCCAGCTCAGCATCTTCCAATTACTTCCATCTATGCTTTCTGTGGTTTCTAGGAGGGGGCAGAAGCACAGGCAGACATAACAGAGGGACTTTCACATGTTGAAGTGTCACTCAGCTAAAGGCACCGTGCCAAGCCCTGCTTCTGCTGGCATTGCCAAAGAAAGGGGTAGGTGCTGGGGAGGGCTGCCTCCTTTTACCCAAAAACCTCTTCCCTACAACCAGAGAAACTCTTCTCTTTAATAAGTCCAAAGTCTTGACCGTGAGCAAGAGAAGTTGAACGATAAGTCTCCCTCATAAATGATAACTGGATGTAGTTTGGTGTTCTGCCAAATGTGAGAGACACGGGGGATGTGCTGCAGGGCCCCCCTGCCCCAGCTTACAGGGAAAGGGGCTCAGCCTGAGAGCACAGAGCCTGGCCGTGTCCCCACACAGCCTCTGCAGTCCCCTGCCCCACGGCTCCTGAGCATCCTCCCCAAGACAGTCCTGAGATGGGTGGTTATTTGAGTACAAGCCATCTCCGGGGTTGACAAACACTAGACCAACTAAAAACTGAGTGGAGCTAACTTCAGCCCCATTGCAACTGAGCAGATATTCCCTTGATTCAGTCAATAGGGTGACTTTGTAGCTGATTTCTGCACCAGTATGCAAATTCAATTGAACTTCAAGCTTCAAGTCAAAGCAGCAGCAGCTTTGTCAGCCCTAGCTCACCAAAATCCTCCCCCCTGCATATTGGGTCAGAGTCATCTTTGTTCAAAGTAAAGGGAACTCCTACACATTTTTTTTCCTCTGTGGTCTGTTTTTCTCTGCCTGTGACTTTGGATCATTCCACCCATCTTTCCACTCGTTCTTTGGTGATTGCCAGTTTAATGTACAACAACGCTGGCTATAAAAGCAATAAAAGGGTGATCGCTTTAGAAGGCTGAACCCATCAATGTTGCTGATACAAGTGCTGGTGCTCACATTAAAGAAAACAACCTCACATTAAAAAAAACACAACCTCAAAGGGCCCGAGATGAACCCTTCTGGGAGCACCAGCTCTTCATTAAATTCAATTCCTGGAAATCAATGAAATCTTAATCTCATGTTATTAACCAGCAACTCCTCCTCTGTACACTCCATCAGTGGCTGTGAACTCCTTCTGTTGACATTTTACCTGGCCTTCTTCACCTAAATGGCTGGAGGAAGCCGTGGCCCAGGTTTCCCAGTCAGGAGGCATCATTGCCCTGGGGCAGACGCAGCAGCGATGCCGTTGGCTGCTCTAAAAGTGCTGCTGTGTTTTCTCCTGGCTGCAGGGTGCTCACTGCTCAGCCATGTGCGAGTGAGGACATATTTTCATGCCACAAAATGCAAATGCTGTCTGGGGCAAATCTGAAGCTTCTTTGGGGAAGCAATGGAAAAAGAGCAGATAATGGAACTGGGAGGATTGGCTGGTTCACCTGAAGGCTGTGTGGCCATTCAAAAAGAGTTGGACAGACTGGAGAGCTGGGCACAGAGGAACCTAATGAGGTTCAGCAGGAGCAAGTGCAGAGCCCTGCACCTGGGAAGGAACAGTAAAATCCACCAGTACAGGTCAGGAGGCGAGTTGATAGAGAATTGCTCCTTGGAAAGGATCTTGGAGTCCTGATAGACAGCAAGCTATCCATGGGACAATGTGCCCTTGTGGCCAGGAAGGCCAATGGTCTCCTGGGGGGAATTAAGAAGAGTGTGGCCAGCAGGTCAAGAGAGGTTCTCCTACTCTGCCCCAGTGAGACCACACCTGGAATACTGTATGCAGTTTTGGGCTCCCCAATTCAAGAGGGACAGAGATCTACTTGAGAGAGTCCAATGGAGGCTACGAGGATGATGAAGGGGCTGGAGCACCTGCCTTATGAGGAAAGGCTGAGAGCCCTGGGGCTGTTTAGTCTGGAGAGGAGAAGACTGAGAGGTGATCTAATTAATGTCTATAAATACCTAAGGCCTGGGTGTCCAGAAGACAGGGACAACCTCTTTTCACTTTTGCATTGTGATAGGATGAGAGGCAATGGATCCAAGCTCCAGTACAGGAAGTTCCACCTCAACATGAGGAAGAACTTCTTTACTGTAAGAGTTGTAGAGCATTGGAACAGACTCCCCAGAGAGGTTGAGGAGTCTCCTTCTCCAGAAACTTTCAAGACCTGTCTGGACACATTTCTGTGTGATCTGCTCTAGTTCTGTCCTGCTCTGGCAGGGGGGTTGGACTCGATGATTTTCGGAGGTCCCTTCCAACCCCTAACATCCTGTGACCCCGTGAATGTACGTGCACTGATAGGCACCACCACTGTCCCAAAGGATGTTCTCCATGGTTAGGGTCAACTGATAAAGAAGAATTATTTTATATGATATTTAAAAGTAACAAGCATTGCTACTTCTCATGCTGTGCAAGCCCAGAGGGACAACACCTTGGTTGTGGTGACTGGTTTTGTAATGCAGAAAGACCACGTGCGTTTTAAGAAAGTGGTTTAGGAGATTTTTAATTATTTTTTTTTTCACTGAATCTAAGCATTCTTTCTCCTTTTGCTTCCCCACAACTACAGTTTCTCAAGGAGGATGAGGTGCTGGATAAGGTGGAGATCTGGGCACAGAAGTACCTCTATGCTCACCCTCTCTGGTTCGGGAGTTTCTCAGCATTCCTGGTTATCACCGATCCCGACTATGCCAAGGCTCTGTTGGCCAGAGGAGGTGAGGAGATGATACCTTCAGCTGTGGAGTGACAACCACAGCCTGCAGATTTCCCATGGCAGCCTAAAAATTCCCAGCAAGGCCGGGTTTCACAGAGAGGTTGTCTTGAGGAAATCATCTAAACCCATAGAGAGATACCCCTCCTTTCTGCCATGCCCTCAGTCCTTCAGGCACAGGGCTGTGAGGGTAACTGGAGCCCCTCCAAATCCAGCAAATCAAATTTTCTCAAGTGCTCCTTGAAAAGTTATCTTCTCAGTGCCTGATTCCAGCAAGGAGAAGACATCTGGAAGCTTTTTTTTTTTCTCAGCTCAGACTCCTGGCTTCTGCTGTGGAGCCGTATCTTTAGTGTATCCAGAGAGAAAGGTGCTGTCTGAGAGGGTTAATCATTTATTGCACAGCACAGACTTTGGACTTCCAATATTCTTGTTTATTCCATTCTGGGCATCTGCTTTTATACATGTTTCCTGCAACTGGACCAAAACATGTTGGGTTTTTGTGAAATACTGTTTAATTCTGCAGGGATGCTACTGATTCTGCTCCCGACCCAACTCAGTCCAGAGGGAGCTTTCAGGTGCAAACCAGTGGGTTGATGCTACTGAAACATTTATCACTTTATTTTCTCTTTCTTGATGTTTTTGTTTTTTTTCTTTTAACAGATCCCAAGGATAACATCAGCTATAAACACCTTGTCCCATGGATTGGTATGTATTGTCCCCTATTGGTATGTATTTACCTACTAGGAGTTATTCTGAAGTTGCTCAAGAACATGCTATAAATAAACAGCATTGTGCTTGTTCCTTGATGCAGTGATAGCTAAAAGCTTCCAGAAATGATTACATTTGTTGAAAAAGGTACTAAATAATGTTGGGGGGGTTTTTTGTGGTTTGAGGAAAAGAAGTTCAGGCATAGCCATACATACACATAAGAACCACTTACATGTCCATAGGTGCCGGGAAAAGCTCAGATTCAGTGGTGAAAATGCATCTGCTGAGCTGAACTTCTCAGCTCCATCCATGTTCCTGTTGCTTTTCAGAGGCAGTGCTGTGTCCTTTTGGTAAGCAGGGCTCTACTCAGCTCTGGGGACCCTGGAGCTTGACGGCAACGTTTGGAAACGCTCTCTCCTAGCAGCTCGGACAGCAGGGTTAATCGTGTTCCTTGTATGATGGCAGAGGCCGTGCCCACAGGCAGGTGAAAGCAGCCTGCTTGTGCCCAGCAAAACATGCCTTGCCTCTCTTTCCCCAGGGAACGGGCTGCTGATCTTACACGGGCCAAAATGGCATCAGCATCGAAAACTCCTGACTCCGGGGTTTCACTACGACGTCTTGAAACCCTATGTGTCCCTGATGGCAGAGTCTACTAACGTGATGCTGGTAGGACTCATATCTGATGCTCCTCTCTCTGCACTGTTTTCTTTTCCCTGATCCTGTCTGGTTATTAGGCAAATGCTGGAGCAGCATTCTCTTGCGGTGCCCTTACTCACAGCCTGGTAATTCTGTCAGGCTGTAGCGGTCGAGGTTTCTGAGCCACCACAAATCCTTGTGCTGGAAGGTACAAACAGGTTGAGCCTCCTGGCCAAGACTATGTCTCTGGTACTGCTTTGGGCTCTGCAACTAAGATTTCAGGATGAATGTTATTTCCCTCCCCAAACTGTGCATAATATCAATCCCAACTGCAACTTCTTCTGGGTTTTTTTTTTAGTAAATGAAGAACTGAAGTAAAGAAGGGTTCATTATAAATCCTGAAAATATAAAAGTTAGAAGAGAGCCATACAGTGACCCAAGGGTAAAGGCTATAAGTTGCTGTTACATACCCATAACTAGATGGCAATCCCTGCCTTGCCCAACACAGTGAAACTGCTGTTCTTCCATTGACATAGTGGAAACCAGTGTGAGTTACAGGTGAGGGGCACTAGGCTTTGTGCACGTGGACCGGTGGGAGTCTGGCTGCCAGATCTATTCCTTCTCCTTTGCCTCCCTCCATCCAACCTCCCCAGCAGTTCCACATGGATCCTGGGTATCCTCCCTCCCCCCAGCCCAGGGAGCAGCCAGGAGCCAGGGGCTGGAGAGCCACTCCTGTGCTTTTGTAATGCCCATTAGTGCCTGGCAGTTTATAATTCCTTGCAGACAATGTGAAGTGCCTATTATGGGAAGCCATGCCACCAGGTGGCAATAGTTGTATATGCTTTTAAGGCCATAAGTCTGTCCATAGAAGCCCTGTTCTCTTCATGCTGTGGAAGCTCAGATGTGACCGTGTTCCTCTATCTCCTCCCTTTCTCAACTTTTGAGTCCACTGGTTTCTTACAGCCTCGAAGAGACAGAGGATTCAACATCATTTCATGTCTTCCAGGCCAGAGAGACACTATTTATAGTTTCTCTAGGGATCCCCTCTAAGAAGAGTTGAGCAAGAGCTCCTGTGTTATATGCTGGTGAAAAACAATAAGAAAGAGGTTGTGAGATGGGAGCTTGCATCTTAGACACCAAAGGCACTGAAGCCAGATGTCCTTGTGAGACAGAGACAGCAAACACAGACTTGGTGAAGCCCAGTGCCAACATGCACTGATTTTGTGGGGGAAACACACTGCACCCTAAGAAATGCTGTGGTACCATGCCCCTTCCTCCAGCAATGTACCCATCTTGGGCTTTTCTGGGGTGCCCTTGTCCCAGGGTAGGGTGTACCAGGGCTCACCACTGCCAGGAATCGAGAGCAGCAGCTGAGGCAAATCTTCCACTAGTCATCCCACTCTCAGCTTCCCTCCTCCAGGATTTTGATGGTAACTGTGATCCTCTTCTTTTTTTTTCCAGTTCTCTGGGATATATCCCTGGCTGAGCACCCATTTAACCAGAGGGTGACTGCAGATCACGCAGAACTGTCCCCTGCCTTCTCATTTCTGTCTCCTTTGCACCCTAGGATAAATGGGAGCAGTTGATCACAGACGGGAAACCAGTGGAGCTCTTTGAGCACGTCAGCTTGATGACTCTTGATAGCATCATGAAATGTGCCTTCAGTTATCACAGCAACTGCCAGACCAACAGGTCAGTGCTGGCTGCCCCAAACCTTAACAAAAAGTACGCAGCTCCAAAGAGAACTGGGCGAATTGCCTGCCGTTATGGTCCCAAATTTACAAACTGCCACCATTGCCCTCTCCCCAGGAAAAACACCTACATCCAGGCTGTCTACGACCTATGCCACATGGTGCACCAGCGCCTTCGCATCTTCCCCTACCACAATGACATCATTTACTGGCTCAGCCCCCAGGGATATCGGTTCAGGAAGGTCTGCCGGCTCGCTCATGACCACACAGGTATTCCCTGCCTTCATCATCTCCCAGATCTTCTCAGCAGGTTGGGTGATGGCTGACCAGAGGCAGTCAGGTTACCTCTTGCCCATGCCATGATCCTGCCCGGAGGTTTGGAGCCAGGATCCAAGCAGAGCATAAGCTTGCAGCAGTGGTCCAGTCTAGGCATGAGGCAAGGTGGGGCAGTTCTCACAGCTCCTGGATTATTCAAGTGGACTAACAGAGGAATTCCCTTCTGGGAATGCTCCTGTTAAATCACCAGACACTGGTGAGATAAGGGATGGGTACTACAGGCAACACCAACACAAGGGATGGTCTTTCTTATCAGACCTGGCATGATTTTTATGCAGGAGGGCTGGGCAAAATGGGCTGAGGAGGACAAAGAAGTTTGCAGAAAAGGATGGCAAGGTGCGTGGAATTTGTTGTCTTGCTGCTGAAAAAGCCAAACTGCCTGGGATGCAGAAGCATATGTCAAATGCATCACAATCTGAGAGATGGTCACCCCCGAAATGGTCAACTCCCCAAGCTTTACATCGGCAGGGGAACTTCGCAGCTCAGCATCTCTTGCCCCTGCTGAACCCTTAACTTTTTCTTCCCCAGACAAGGTGATCCGTGAGCGAAAGGAGTCCCTTAAAGATGAACGGGAATTTGAAAAGATCCAGAAGAAGAGACATTTGGACTTCCTGGACATTCTGCTGTGTGCCAAAGTGAGTGGTGAGGAGTGGCGTTGGTAGCCTCTGCTGGAGAACACAACACGCAGAGGGGGTTCATAGTCTTGCTGCAAGGGATAAAGGGATTTATAAGCAAAGGAAAAGGGGCCCTGGATTCAGTCTAAATGGAGACTGATTTTGGTTATGTATCCCAGGGGCATCACCATCCCCTTTTGCAGTAGCTGAAGGAATATAATGTCCTCTCTTGGGATATTATGCTTTATATGTAGGTATCTGGGCCACTATAACAAGTATATTTTATATATAAACATATATATATATATATGGGCTACTGAAAGTGTCTCTGGACTGTTAGGATGAGAATGGAGCTGGACTGTCCGATGAGGACCTGCGTGCTGAGGTGGACACGTTCATGTTTGAGGGCCACGACACAACAGCCAGCGGGATCTCCTGGCTCTTGTACTGCCTGGCATCACACCCCGAGCACCAGGCACGGTGCCGAGAGGAGATCCAGGGGATCCTGGGGGACCGGGAGACACTTCAGTGGTAAGGTTGCACGTTTCCTCAGCTGGTAACTTTTTTTCCCCATCACTGGTATTTCTAAGTGAGTAATGTCTGCGAGGTTTGAAAGCAGGGGTGCCAAAGGTTGCAGTGTGCACAGAGACTTCATAAGATGGTAGAGATACTGCATCCTTCAGCTAAATCTGCCTCTCTGCCCTTCAAGGCTGATATTACCAGGGCAGACACAAGAAAGAACACCCCAGATCAGGAGAGACATGCTGGATGCCTTGCCAAGACCTGGGCCACCAACATTGTTCTTTGCTCTCTATTTTCCCACCATAGGACATTGTAGTCACAGCTTTTGACCTTCCGCTGTCACTTTGCACTTGAGCTTGTTCAGAGTTTGTTAAGGTTGTTCAGAGGTGTCTTGGGATCCCCAGCTTGGACACTGTGAATCCCTCCATATGCCCCATCTGTTGCAAGGGGGGCTGGTGGCCACAGGGCAAGGGGCTTCGTGGTGCAGGGCAGCAGCAGGGAGCGTGGGGCTCAGCTCACTTCTGTCTCGGCAGGGAGGACCTGGGCAAGATGACCTACAGCACCATGTGCATCAGGGAGAGCCTTCGCCTTTACCCGCCGGTGCCCGGCGTGTCCCGACAGCTCAGCAAACCCATCACCTTCCCCGACGGACGCACCTTGCCAGAGGGTCTGTAAATCCCATTCCCACTTCACAAGCTCGTGGTTCATCCCTTTTGGCAACCTGCAGGCACGGAGGGGTGGGGAGCGGTCCCATCCCAGCTTGTGGTGTGGGAATTGCCCTGTGCTGCTCCTTTCCTTCACACAAAAGGAGTTGGTGGGAGAGAGATGTGCCTGCAGTGCCAGTGCCATCCTCATTTCCACTTCTTCTCTGCTTACAACTAAACAAATGGAAAATGTTTGGTTTTCTCTGAAGCCAATGGGAAAACTCTCATTGGTTTCCAGTTAACAGATAAGACCATGATGATTCAGTAGATGGGGCTGGGCTCTTTTCATGGGTGCCCTGGGATAGGACGAGGGCAATGGTCACAAACTGGAACCCAGGAACTTCCACCTCAACATGAGGAGAAACTTCTTCCCTGGGAGAGTGGCAGAGCCTGGCCCAGGCTGCCCAGAGAGGTTGTGGAGTCTCCTTCTCTGGAGACTTTCCAACCCTGCCTGGATCTGTTCCTGTGTGGGCTGCCCTGGGTGACCCTTGCTAGGGCAGGAGGGTTGGACTCGATCTCCAGAGGTCCCTTCCAACCCCAGCATTCTCTGATTCATTATACTTCAGCACTACAGAAGTTATAATGTTGAAATCCTTCTTGGACAGGGAAAACCAGAGATCTACAAGCAAAATGCTTCCCATTAACTCCATACTTCCAAGTATTGAAGATGATGTAACTTTACACCACATGAAACACAACACAGAGGCTGAACAAGAACATGTCAAGGTAAGCAAGATAAACATTCAGAGGATACAAAGAAAAATACAATACCAGAGCAACATTCAAACTGCAGTAGTGTCATTAGAAAGTATTAGAGGTTTTTAAAAGAGATCAGGACAAGAATATTGTTTTCCCTTCACGTTTTTTTGAGGGAATGCATCAAAATCCCCTAGACTGCTTTTTCAGGTCTGATCAGATTTTGTTTCTATTTAAACAGGGGCTTCCTTTGGAAAACAACACTCCCAAGAACAAAGTCAGGAATTTTAGAAATGCACGTACAAGAAACTACAGGCCCACCCAGCCCAGTGCCCCTGCTCCTCGGTAGATCCAGAGCAGGCAAGAATATGTAATGTTTTCCTTAGATTCACCCAGCCTCCAAGTGTTCTTGGCTCAGAGGACTCCGGAATTCAGGAGCAGTTTGTCTACTTAGCTCTTCCAGACTCTGAATAAGCAGGTAGGAGGCAAAGCTCTTCCCCCTGCCCAAAGCAAATGGGAAATAGAGTAGTTCCACGGATACTTACTGGTTCGAAACTTCTCCTTTATTGCATCCAGGTCCTCCTTGAGAGCCACCTGCATCCAGACTAAGCCAACACAGGCCACCACGCAGGCAGCGAGAACGACGAACGCACACAACGGGTAACAGAACTTGCAGCATCGTAGATAGTCTCCCCTGGGTACAACAAAATGAACTGACAGTAAACACGCAACAGTATCTAGAGAAGTTGTGTTTTAAAGGCTGTTCTCTCCAAGGGCCAGCTCCAGAGCAGCACACGTTCTGGCTGCCAAGAGCTAACAAACAGCTTTTCCAAGAATGAATTCGGGCTACACAGTGAGACGGGGGCTGTTTCTCTCAGCTCAGTTTATCCTCAGGAGGCACACTGGTGAGCAGCTGTCAGGTTTCCCTTCCTAGCACTTCCTGCTCTGCTCACATGAGCTTATATTAGGACTATCTTTTTGATAGCTTGGAAAGCAGCCTTCAAAAGGGTATTCCCTTAATGTTATGAGAAATACTTGTAGATTCTCTTAAACCGCGAAAGCCGAAGTTTCTCTGCAGCATGCCGCCTTCTAGGCATTCTTAGAGGCCCGCTGACAGCACTGCTACTTAACTGAAAACTTTATTTGGTAGCAAAAGTGCACCACATCCAGAAAAACAGCAGCACTGTGCTGAACACACGTGGATATCTCTGCCCAATGATTCAAGCAACTGACCCCGACCTGCCCTAAGGACTTGAGCTGCGGTGAGCATAGAGCAGAAAATAAACAAGAAGAAAAAAAAGGCAGAGGATGGTTCATATCTGTTTCTACTCCGTCAGACACACTCTGTGCAGCTCCAGCTCTTCCCTGACAGCCCCCAGCCTCCCGTAAACCCCTCCCCGAAACCGCGAAGCCGACCCACTGGAGACAACGCAGCGGCCGCGGCGAGGCCGGTGCCCGGAGCCGGGGACAGGGCCCCAGACGGGTGACACCAGGCCGGGGACGCGGCCGGCGGCCCCGGGGACTCACTTGCCGCAGCGTCCCCGCGCTCCCGCGAACTCGTCCTCCTCGGAGCTGGACTCGGAGTCGGAGGCGGGCGGCTCGGTGCGCAGCAGCCGGTGGCCCGAGCCCTTCTTGGCGGGCTTCTTCCTACGGCCGTCGGCGGCCAGGCCGATCAGGGCGTTCAGCTCCTTGCGCTTCTTCATCCTCTTGTGGGCCGGCGGCGAGGCCGGCGGTTGGTTCCCGCCTCCCTCCTCCTCTTCCTCCGCCGCCGCCAGCGCGCCCCGGCTCGCCAGCCTGCGGCCCGGCCGCGGCTACAGGCGCTCCGCGGGGCCGCGGCCGCTGCTCCCCCGCCGGCCCCGCGGCGGCACTCCCGGCCCCGCTCCCTCCGCCCGCCCCGCCCGCGCCATGGCTGCTCCCGGCCCCGCCGCCACCCGCCCCCTGCACCTGCCAGCAAGGCGCGTCCCCATTGGCCGAGGCGGGACCGCCCCTCTCGGGGCTTAAAGGCCCAGGCGCACCCTCCGCGGGGGCCGGGAAACAGGGGGACGGATCGCGGGTTCGAGTCCCACCCCCGACGAGTGGGGACGAGCGGTGCAGGAGGGGGTTAGAAGCGGATAGTAAGCGGCCGAGCGGAGGGACCCAGTGCGGCTGGTGCCTTCCTCCTCCGTTACCGTCCGCCCCCTCGCCCGCCAGGCTCGGCGAGCCCTTTGCTCGCAGGGGTGACGGTGTCAGAGGAGCGGCGTTGCCCGTCAGGAGCCTGACCCCTGCCGGCCGCTCCGCTGCCGCCTCACCCAGCCCCGCACAGCCCGGTGCGGGACACACCGCTCTCGGTGCGGACTGGATGTTGTCCCGGTCGTTTTTAAGATGCGGCTTAACGATGACAGCTCGCCCGGGAGGCCGGCAGCGGGGGGG
>WTSP01024307.1:54228-111491 GCA_025331215.1 Actenoides lindsayi | reverse complement strand
GGCCGGGGGGGGGTACTTTGGGGCCCCCCTCCATTTATGTACCGCCCGGCCCTCTGTCCCGTAGGGGGGCGAAAGGGGGGGGGGGGGGGGGGGTGCTGGGAAGACGAGGCGGCTCTGGCGGCGAGGGTGTTTTCTTCGCGGTCCCGAATTGTTTAGGCTTTGGTACTGCTAACCTGCTGACCCATATGTCCCTCCTCCCCCCCCGGCACTAAACGGGGAGGGGGTCAGGCCCTCGCAGGAACAGGCGGACACTCGCCCAGGCTGCCGCTCGCCGCACGCAAGCAGGCTCTGGGTTATGTAACAGCCTGAGCGAAAAAACGAAGGTCAGTGATGGAGGCATCCGTGTGCAACACAATAGCGAGCGCCCGCCGATCCTGTGGCTGGGCGGCTTTTTGAAGTGAAATAAAGCTCACGGCGGTAATTGGAGTGTGGTTTTGCAGGGCTTGGGGCGGGGGGGAAGGAGAAAGAGAGGGGCAGGGATTCGGAAAAAAAAAAAAAAAAAAAAGAAATGTTTGGGTTTTTTTTCGGATGATGTAATGGAGCTGGCAGAAAATACAAGTCTACTCCTAGAGTGCAAACAGTAAGAGAATCGGAGCTGGCATTCTAATGCTAATGTTGCGTGAATTGGCGTATTGGAAATAGATTGACAACGCGCTACACGCTAGCTGATTATGCTTTTCTAATAGTTCAGCTCTGCAAGCGCAAAACTGCGCAGGAAAACATGACGGTATTAACATTTTGGCCTCTTTGAAATCACGACTTAATCCACCAAGTGTAAGGCGCCCCTGTAAATTTGCACGAACAAAAACCCCACAACAGACGCACGCGAAAACCTACTCGAATAAATGTCATCTCTTGCTTTTTGTTTCACGTGGTCTTCTATTTTTTTTTATGACAACAGTGTGACTTGAATGTGCGACCGGTATAGGTGAAATTGTTTTTAGAAGAGGTGCCTTTATAAGCTCACATGTTCCGCTGTGTGCTGAGTTCAAGAATCTGTCTGTTTTGGGTCATGATTCTGCAATGTGCTTTTACACAAAGATGGACTCTCGTGCAATCTGTATGGAGTGACAGGGATATATAGATACCTAGATATACGTTCACATGCACTCACCTATCTAACTGTAAAAAGCCGTACTTTTTTACTTAGTAAACCTTCTAAAACACTAGAAATATTTGTTTCGCATCATTTTTTAGGGCTGCACCTGCTGAAAAGCTGCTTTGGTGCTTCAGAGTTTATAATACCCACTACATGTAGGGAAAGAAGAAAATGAAATGGAAGAAAGGGCTGTTCGTGAAGAAGTGGGGAAAGTTTGCTGTGGAATCAATTCTGAAGTGAAGCTTTAGCTATTACAATGCTAGCATTTCAGAATAGGCTGTTCCTTGATATATACCTACACGTTTGGAATGCCAGATCCTTACATAACTTGAGTTTTCTTTTGCTGAGGTGATGCTGTTTGTGAAAGCATAAATTCAGGAGTTAAAAATTCTCCATTTGAAAAGTGCTTTTGATGCCTGATTTATTTAGTATTTGGGAACATGCATGCGTGCCTGTATCTTTTGGAAGATTAGCTGGAGTCTGATATCAAAACTAACAGTTAGAAAATGGACGCTGTTCATGGAAAAATCAGTAAGTGGTTAAAAAAGCCTGGGTTTCTTTCCCCAAAAGGGTATTTTTGTTGCTGACACTGGTACGATTTCGCTAAGAGCGGTCACTGTCCAGCAGGTTGAATTCCAGTCAGTGTGTGTTCTGCAACAAGGGTTTGTGGTTCGCCATGGTTAGTAGGAGGAATACTTCACTAACCAGCTCTGGCCCTGGACTGTGACTGTTAAATGCCATTCATTTCACTGTGCAGGTTTTGCCATCCATGGAGTTCTTCCCATGCTGCAGTCTAAGCCTTAACGTGCTGCTAGTCCCTTTAAAAACAGTTGTAATTGAATAAACTACATTTTAATAGGGAACTATTGACTCATTAGAAATGAAAAGTATATAAAAAGCCTTTTAATCTGATCAAAAATGCTCCGCTTCTCTGGAACCGAGCTCTTGGTCTCCATGTTAAGTCAATGAAGAGAGAATGTCTTGCAAAAAAAGAATTAAAGGCAGCTCTTACATCATTGAAAGATGCTGCATGTGGAAATTGTTATGATGCTTCATAATAATAGAAAGCTGCAGCTCTATAGGTACTTGTTCTCATTTTCTCACTTTTGAGGTACTGAAAATATTTGCTGTTTTCCAGAAGCCTTTGGAATGAATTGTCATATAATCTCTTTAGCCTGATCCTTTCTCTGCTGATAGGTTTGTTGTTTTGGGGTTTTTTTTGGGGGGGATGGGGTGGAGTGCCTCGCTTTTGTGTTCCCTTTGAATTTTGGTGATGCTCCACAAGTAGGAATGTGACACCTTTCATAATGACACGAATAGGTTCACGGTGTTATTTTCTTCAGACAAATCCTGTACTGCTAGATCTTCTCCATCTCTGGGTTTAGACTGTTCCACGCAGCATGCGAATTTTATAAATTTGGCTGTTTTCTGTAGATTCTTTGGGTTGCCTTTGTCATCGTTGAGGTCTGTTCTGCATGCATCACTGATTTAGTCCTATTTTGGTAAATGATATGTGCTATGAATCCTTTAAAGGCTAACATTGTGTTAAATGTTTGTAGCATAGGAGCGATAATAGCAGCAGCATGTTGTTCTCTTAGGAACAATGCAGTTCTCTTATTTCAATAAACTGTAACCTATTCTCTTATTTTATTTGCTTGAGAAACATCTCAGGAGCGCGTAAACCAGAATGTAAATACTGTTGCCGTTCGACCAAACGCTGTAATTTTGCTAAATAAAGAACATGTTTTGTAATGGAGATTAACGGGCTGTGTGACAATTTCAGTTTTGGGTGTAGCACTGTGTTGGAATGGAAAGGGCAATTTCAGTTTTGGGAGGTTGTCTGCTTTTATTTATTTTTTGTTTGTTTGTTTCTAGTGTTTCTTTTCTATACTACAAAAATGCGTGCTGGGGAAAAATGTCAAATGAATCTGTTGATCTCAGTGGATTTAATGTGAGAGCTATCCCACTGAAAAAGAGGCGTGGAACACAACCTAGTTGTAAATAACTGTGATATTTGTATCTCTCTTAAAATGAACTAATGCACAGGTGATCCGTTCTCTGCTCAAGTATTTTCAAGAGCATGTTTTCAGAGACCCACGGTTGTAGGAACAGGTGTAAAAAAATAATTGAAAAAAAAAAAAAGGTAAAAATAAAAATTGGAGGTATATCTGTATGCAATAGCACGTCTGGGTGCTGTGTAGCTTAAGGATTGTTTACAAACTCGGGGCTACTTTGCTTCTAACCATGAAACAAAGGGGCTGTAGTTGGAGGCAGCAGTAGCTGGTGGCGAGCGGTTGAGGAAGGTGGGAAAGGGGAATGCCAAACCCAGGGAGTTGACAGGGACCTGTCAAAATGGAACAGTATGCTTGACTTAGGGCCTTCTATTTCTGTGCTGCAAGGCAATTGTCACCTCCTCAGCTGTCTGTCCATCCTAGACCTTGTAGCTCTAGGTACCTGTGCCATCAAAGAGTTCCTGTCATCTCAGTTTGTTCGGGCAGGACGTTGGGGTGGGGAAGCAGTGGCTGCTTCTTAAGTGGAGCTGATTTTGGTGGCCTGTGCTGATGGAAACATGACAATAGCTGGGCTGTTTGTCAGGAGGAGTTGCCTAGTTTCTTGGAGGTAAAGGTTGTGAGTTATTCGTGGTACTCGTATCTGAATCTCAACCAGGTATGTTTGATTCTTGGCAACAAGTGAGGTCTGCAGAGACTAAACATATTAGGGGATGTACTTCTATGAAGAAATTGTGGGGCTTATTATACAGCAGTTTAATCTCACAGGTTAGCCTCATTGCACGATTCATTTGGAAGGATCCCCAGGTGTTTTAAACACTATTGGGAACCATTTTACTTATTACTGAAATCCAGCCACTTCTTCTATGGAATCTGACAGCTGTTTAATGGTGCTCAGCCATGCTAAGCAGATCAGAACAGAAAGTGAAGAATACCATACCTGATTGAAACACTCAGAGGGAGCTTAGGTACAGATAACATAATTATCTGCATCGGAATTGGGTCAAACAGCTCTATTCCTGTAGAAAATTACTAGATATTTTCAGTGGCAGCGCGTGGTCAAGTAATTGTTTTGAAATACTTTCCTGAAAATGATACCTCCAGCAGTGAGATAATCGAAGAGCCTGCTGCTTACCCTATTGTGATCACCAGTTGTGGTCTGATCAGTGTTTTCTTCGGGTATTTCTGGTTGTATTAATTGTTTGGTCCCATGCTGGGATGTGAAATCTTACAAACCAGGCGGGACAGCTGGGACGTTGCAGGTCTTGCTTTGTAAGGCAGATTCCGATGCAGTTGCCTTCTGTAAGTAGTGAATTGCACTGCTGTATGGGAAACGTGCTCCTATTAACAGAGGTTTTAAAAATGGTTGTAGGGGACCTGTTGACACTAAGCCTGCGAGGTGATGGGGAGGTGGGCCTCACGGTCTTTTCCTTTGGAGGATACTGGGGAGCATGCTCTTTTCCAGTTGTCTTCAATTTCACTTCCCATGTAATCTAGCAAAACAACAGTATAAGCAGAGTATCCGCAAAGGGAGTAAAGGAACAAAAGTTAAAACTCACCGTCAGCTCGGCTGAAAGTACATAAATGTTCCAGTAATCATGACCAACTGCAGAGTCTTTCATTTGTAATTTAATCTAATAATTTCCGTGCCCTTCTAAAGGAACACACTATGAAGCTGGCAACTTCAGAGAAATTGCTGTGCTGTTACAAACAGCATTTGAGCTGGCATTATAACAGCATGATAGATAGTGAGATGGAGAACAAAGTTAGCAGTTGAAACCGAGCTGAGAGAAATTGCTAGCAGAATGTGAGAAAGCGGAGCTGGATTATGATAACCTCCCTTGTAGAATTAAATTAAACCTTTTCAAAGGTTTTATTGATTTTTGGTTTGCAGTTGTACTATGTATTTACCTCACATGGGTACGTGAGATTAATGAGGCAGGTGTAGCGATCGCGGAGTGAAAAACTGTGGTGCTGCTGTTCTTTTTAAATGCTTCATTTTGTACAGACCGTGGGATATTTACAGCATTAATTGACAATATGTCTGCGTGCTTTAGTTCTGCAACTGTTCGAACGGATTGAAAGTCTGTAGTGCACAGAAGCAACAGAGATGAAAACTCCTGAAGTCCTAGAAGGAGGATGAACAGAGAGCCCCCCCCAAATCAGGTTTTTAATTGCTCGGATGAAAATCCTTAGAAAAGGTGTGCTTGTCCAGAGAGGTGGTTTGTGTGGCAAATGATGAAGATATGGCCAAGAAGGCTGCGGTTGGCTTGGAAAATATGGCTGAAAGGGTCCAAAGTGGAAAAGAAAAAAAAAAATCAAATGAAAACCCAGAGGTAGACCATTTGGCACAAGTGCTATCGAGTACGTATCCGATAGTGTTGCCAGCTCCTCACATATGAGAGGAATTTTTTTCCATAGTTTGTAGAAGTGTATGCCATACGCTTCGGAAACACATAGATATGCAGAACTGTAGACACCACGGGGAAGACTTAAATTATGGATTAGCAGAGCTTGACTTGACTGTTTTGGCACTGGAACAAGGTCTGTTAGATACAGTCAAGGATACAACCAAGGCCAAGGCTTGTGAAATACAGATTATAGGTTTTATTTTCTTCCTGTTGTGGAACTGTGAGAATACTTTAAGGTAGGATTTCCCCTCATAGTTTCTCTTCAAGAGTAGAGGTGGGAAAGATGCATTTTTTTGTGAACTGATAGCTGACTTTGCTGAAGTCTGTACCAAATGTAAATTGGTTAGAGGGCTGTGCTGCATTACATCTGTTAACTAAAGGCAGAAGGTAAGCTTTAAACTACTCCTTTGAAAGAACTCTTGAAATTTGATAGGACAGGCTAAAATAGAGCCTTTGTTAATACTTTACTTGAAGTCAAAAACTGTCAGCATAAAGCATCTTCTAAATCCCCTGTATATTAAAAAATAAAATAAATCTGAAAGGAAATTGGGACGTACCAAAACCCTCTTCTCTCTCTGCATCATGCTTTGTGTAATCTTCAAGAGAATTTTTGTTAGTCATTTGTGTTCTCATTATAGAAGCTAGGAAGGGTCCTTTACTGCCCGGGTTGTTGCAGGGAGGTCTTTTAATAATTCTAATGCAATATACTGTGAAATACGAACATCTGACATCATAGTGCATCTGAGGTAATATATGCAAAAGTAAGTCTGTAAGCAAAAGTACAAGAGCAACTCTGTGCAGGGTTGATGCTTGGAGGAATAATGGCTGAAGAAATAAGTAATAATGTTGTGCATTAAGTCTCGAAGCTTTTTTTTTTTTTTTTCCTTTTTTGTCAATGGCCAGCCAGTCTTTACACTTTGAGAGTCTTCACAAAACAAGCCAGTAAGTCATTTCTACAGACGTCATTACCGTTCAATACTCTTGATATTTGTAATGATATGCTGTTTTCTGCTAAAATCAGGCGTGTTTTTAAAAACTAAAGTAATCTGAGTTTCCTGAATGCGAAGCTGCAAGGGATCAGATTAAGATCAGTGGTATGTTAGCAGCAGGGAAGCTACCCTTGGCTTTTGGGAGAGTTCTGCTCTACTTGCAGAAGACTCGATCCCGTGACAGTTCATATGTGCGTTTGGTACTAAGCGTTGTTGAATGATTCTGTTGGTGTCAGTGACACTACTTCGCTGTACAGAGCTAGGGGTGTATATGCAGCAAAGACCTAGGAAGGGTTGCTAGGAATGAAGAAATGCGCCGTGAAATTGTTTAAGAATAATAAATTATATTAATCATAAATAAATTAATAAAGAATAATAAATTAATACATTTCTAATACCGATGAAAATGACTTTGGAAAACAAGGTGAGTTAACTGTTGTTTTCCAGGTAGGTAGGTCTGGGTGAGTAGTTGCTATTACTTCAGCAGATATGCTGTTACCCTGCTATAATTTTGCTTGCAGGATCATGCTTTGGCTCCCTTGCTGGACAAGAATTTATATCCTTACTTCAGAACAGCTGTTAGGAGGTGAGCAAGAATTGCCTTGTGTACAGAACCTGAGTTGCACCTGTATGTCAATGTATATGCAATATTCTTGCTAAGATTACTAAAAGTAATCCTAGCTTTGTTCTTACAACAATGAGAAAGTCTTTTCTGTTTCCTGATAGAGAGAAGGAGGTAGAGAAAGTGAAAGAAATTGTAATGACTTACCTGCAGAAAACTGAGAAAGCTGACTGTTGAGGTGACCTGGCTTGTTGACATTTATCTCTCTAGATTTGGCTAGTCCTCAAAATCTGTTTATGCTGTCTTTGTTGCTTCTAACAGGGTTTGGCCTTCATGGAATTACCTTCCTGGTTTTGTTTTCTAGGTAAATTACACTCTACCGCCTCATCTCTTTTTTTTGAGATTCCTGGTTCTAGTTCACGAGAAGTTGCAGTCGTTAAGTTTTTTGACTCTAATGCTCCACTGAAATGACCATGTCAGGTCAGTGGTGTACCAGAGGTGCTCTGGTGTGACTGGTAGTGTGATATCCCAGGCTATGCAAAAGAACAAAGGAAGATAATTTTTTTTTAAAAAGGGAAACAGAATAGTTAAAAAATTCTAGCTAGTCATTGATTTTCCCCAGCAGTGCTTGGAAAGAGGCTCAACGAGTTCTGCAACTAGAATCTTTGATTTCAGTTTTCCCAAAGAATGCTCCCCTATTCCACATTCACCTTAGAGGGGATGAGGACAAAAGATTCTGGATGAAGCCAGGAGCAGTTAGATTTACAGATAGCCACGAGCTTCCATTTAGCGGGCTGTATTTAGTCCAAGTGTTGGGCTTCTCTGCTCTAGCTGTGTACTGAAATGGCTGACTGGCATTCCCAAGTCCACCTTCCTGTTGTTTTCAGTGCAGTTTAGAGACTGTAGAAACTGGCTTGTCACAGATCTCTGCAACTGGCAAGTCTACTCTGAATTTCTTCCACGTATCCTTCCTTTTCTTTTCCACAGCAGAGTTTCAAAGCAGAATGTCTTGAGGGATTTGAGAGCAAATGATCACAAGTGGCGAGGTGGGGACTCATGCCAATACACTGAAAATATTTTGTTGCATTGCTTTTCTCTGCACACAGTAGAACACGCACTGGAAGCAAACTCGGCTCTGGAAAGGCAGCAATAGAAAACGTAAAAACAAACCAAGAAAGGAAGTAAATGAAGCCAAAGGGGGAGCAGGGTAGTTTTGGGTAATGAAGAGTAGAAGAAAGATGCAGCACTTAAGGAAGAAGTGTAATGAAAGGGCACAAAACAAAGATGACTGATTTGGAGAATAGCCTGGAAAAACCCCCACGTTTAGAGAAGGACTGGATTAGGGGAAGCTGCACCGTCTGTTGAGGGGAAGGGGAATTTACTGCCTTATTGCCTCTGGACAATTCATATATTAATAATCTGTGATCTTCTCTTTACTATGGGCTGTAATAAAATGTGTTTTAGTGCATGGTGGGGGTCTCAAACGGTTGCCTCTTGCAGATTTGCTTCAGCACCCTATTGTTTCCAATGAGCTCTGACTAAATGCTTTAGCCACAGATGTTGTGCTAATGTGTTATATGAATTATTTGTCTTATCTCAGTTCTGTGAAATGAGAAGCCCTTTCCTACAGTGTGTTAAGCAGATTAAAATGAAAGCCTGTTTTTATGGTCCAGGAGCAGCACAAATATTTTGAAAAAAAACCCAAAACCAAAAAAAAAAAACCCAAATAAACCAAAACAGGGAAAAAAAAAAAGGGAAAAAAAAATAATTGTGTTCAAACAGTGGGGTGTTGTGAGGAGGCTTTATGAAGCAAATGCATTTTGTAACCTAAATGGTAAGATAAGTTGCAAGCTTCCCTTGAAAAGGTTTATATTGTTTTCCCCTGTGCCTTAAATCAAGGGGAGGAATTTGGGATTGGTAGTTCCTGCTGAAACACCTTTTGTTGTTATTGTGTTTTGTAATTAACTTTCTAGGCAGCTGTGCAGTTCCTTCTTCATAACCTAGGCAGTGACTAAAGGGCTACATGTACTTTCTGATAGACAGATTTTGAGCTGTTTTGAAAAGCACTAAACAACGTATTGGAGGCTTCTACCAGCTATATTATTTTTGTTTCAAAGAGAAGTTGCTTTAACAAGTTGCAGAGGTACACATGAAATTCAAGATTCAGGTTACTGTCTCTCGAATTCCTGTCTTGTGTATCAGTCCCTCCTCCCATATGGGCAGAATATTTTTTAGTTATAGCAGTATTTTATTTCTACCAATTTACTCTAATCTTATTGTCATAATGTTCCAAGGCACTGTGATGACTGCTCTTCTACCTGGGTGGCATTTGTCACATAAATAGTCTGAAGCTATAATGAAATTGCAGACATGACATGTGCCTAAGATGAAGAGTATCTTACTGTGGTTGAGCAGTAGCTTAATGAAGACATCACATGTTATTGTAGTATATATTTGGGAGGGGACAGAGCAGTATGATGTCAGAGTGAGCACTGTACTTTTTCTGGACTCTCTTCCTATTCCTATAGCTTTCCCATTCATTTCTCTTATTCTCCACATGGAAATAAGGAAGAAGACTGTGTGTTGCTCCATCAGTAACGTTGCCTCTTGAGGTCTCTTCAGATCATGACTAGGGTTGAAAAGCTGTGGAAATGCCTATAGACTGCACTGAATGGAGGTTTAGGCTGAGGTGCATTGAGTTCCAAATGGTGAGGACAGAAAATAGCAGGAGATGGAAGAGAATTGACCTGTTATTTCCACGTCCATGGAGTAAGTTAGCAGCACCAAGCCATTGAAATGCCATAGCAGGTACTTCAAGGTTTGACTTTTTAGGCATTTACTTCCTACAGAAGGAAGGAGTAGGCAGAAGTCTGGCATTTTCCCCTTTGTCAGTGTCAGAGGAGGAGACAGTGACTGTGCTTAAACTTTTGTCCTTCTTACTCTCCAGTGTTTGCTCTAGGTGTCCTTTCCTAAGACTAGCTCTATGCAACCACGTGTCCCTGGGACTTCAGTCTAAACTACTGGTGTGGATGCAGCGATGCCAGCAGAAGGGAACATTCATCAGTTTATCCTTTTGAGGGAAGAGCATAGCAATGCCTGCATAACTTCCCCCCCCCCGTAAAAAATTGTCCTCTGTATAGCTTGTCATGCTGGAGATAGTGAGGCCTGGGAAGGAGGGCAATGTTTTCTTTTTTTTTTTTTGTCCTAGCTGTGTTAGCAGAGGCTCTGCTGTATAGGCAGTGATTAATGATCTTCAGGAGATTGTAGGGATCTCTCTCTGGCTAGCCCTTATCAGGTGGCAATTATATAACTACTGGTCAGTGCAGTTACACGGTTTAATTTATACGAAAGACTTCAGGTGCCCCTGAAAACTGCACTACAGTTCTGTGGTGTTCTACAAAAAAGGGTTTGCATTATGTGTTAAAACTTCAGAAGAAATAGATAAATGGCAGTAGTGGAGGAGAGGAGGCAGTATTCCTTCTTTTGCTCTAAATTCTTACCTGTTGGGAGCATTTATTTATTTTTTTAGCATATCTTGACCAAGCCATCACAGAGAAATCTGGTTTTAGTCTATCTCTCGTAGTCTCTGATTATTACAACCACATTTAAGTGTAAATGTAGGCAATTGAAGATTTTGTGTAATGCTGGCATTTCTATGTGATATTTCTCCAAAAAAACTAAATATTTCTCCCGTTACTGTTTTCTACTGTAATGTTTTTTCTGTGAACACATTGCTTTTGATTTGCATTTCTTTTTTATATTTTTCCAGTGTGTTTTGTTTTATGCAGAGGGGCCTGTAACTGCTGGACATTACTGAGAAAAAAAAAAAGCAATAGACATAAATCAACAACATAGAGGGAATAATTAGGCTATCTTAAAATTAAGGCATTTGAAATTTTTGATACCTTTAAGGTAATTTAAATTTAAACCATGCTTTAGATTTAAATCATACGAAGCTGTTCTACATGACTTCCAGCCTTTATTAAGGATGGAGCAGTTTACTAGCCTGCTTTTAGAGGTTGTACTTTTATTTGTAGTTTGTCTTCTAATGCACAGGTAATAGTCATATGGCAGTCGTTGGGTTTTGCAGAACCAGGTAGGCTTCTAGCATTGTGGAGAGGTTTCTAATCCAATGGAAAAGCACATTATTCAAGGCACTGCCATAGTAAGTAGCTTCTTCACGCATTCCTTAGTGACAGTTTGGAAGACAAATAAATTCCTTTCGGTGGCACAGACGTGGTTATAAATGTGTGTTCTAGCTCTGGTGAAATTTGCTTATGAATATTCTAAATGAGAAGGTGTCTCGTTCCTTCAAATGCGTTGAAAACTTCACATGGTGAAACTGGAAGGATGTCGTACAGACATTGCTGTCTTGACTGCCTACATTTGTTCATCTGGATGCAGGTGTCCACACAGTTACTTGGTCAAGAGTGGGACAGGGCTCTGAAACATTCATACTGCGTGTTTTTTGCATCGGTAGAAGTTAATTCAGATCATTGTCTCAGGAAAGAGTTTTCACTGTGGCCGTTGAGTTATCAAAGGGGAAAAGTCTTGCAGGACAGCATAAAAGCAACGGACACAAACTCTGAATTCCTTAGTAGCAGTGGCTCATGTGGTTTAGTCTACCTGATCAAATCTGTACTTAGAAATTGAAAGGGATGAATAGGCTTTAAAACTCCCCTTCTCTAGAACTGCCTTCTCCTTTGAGCACAGGGAAAAACACCGATTTCTTTTTCCACACGCCCCTTGCAAGGTTCAGCCATAGTACGTGTGAGGTGACTGCGGTCACTGTGACTGCCTGACATTATGGCCAGGAGCAAGAGTATCTCACGGCTCAGCAGCGCTAGGGATTGAAGGGGTGGTGGCAGGGCTGTGGTTTGATGGCCACGTCAGATGCTACTGCAGGTTCTGAGCTTACAACGCGAGTGTTGGTCGACATAAATTGGTGATACCAACCATCAAAGACTGTTTAATATGAACTGGAGTTTCAGATCTGGGATGGGAAAAGCGTGGAAATACGCTATGTTATATAACTTCAGGTTGCTAATATGTGGTTGTATTACAGAGAAGGATTAAGGGCAAGTTTTATTCAAAGGCACTTTCAGGCACTGGAGATATCCACACTATTGTTAGTCATCCTTTCTTTTTATTAACAGTATCTTGCTGAAGCAGGTAATTGTTAAAACTGGTAAGGAAGGCTGGTTGGTAGTTGAAGTCTGAAGTTGTATTAAAGTGAACTTCCCAGCAGAGGGGAAATGGGTCACTGCCATGGGTTTCAGCCAGAGAAACAAGCCTGAATACTTGCTTTTTGGTTCCTGTGTTCAAGAAGCACTGGAGAAACCTGTTTTTCTCTGACAGACTTGAGAGTGAAAAGGTGTTTGACTACAACCAGTTGAAGTGTTTTGACCAAAGAGGTAACTAGTAAAATTCAGAAACATGCTAGCCCAGGAAAGAGAGAACCAAAGAAGAAATGATTGGTTCTTTATGGATCTTCTCTCCTGTTGGGAAAATCTGGCAAATAGATTAACAGGACATTTGGGATGGTGTGTTCTGAATGCAGCAATGTCTGTGCGTGTTCGGTGAGAAGAGAGAAAAGTATCCTCTAACAAAAGAAGAGGGGCAGATTTGCTCGCAGTAATTCACACAGATGGATTCTCTGTCAGAGGCCTAATGCTGAGATTCTTCAGGGAGAACCACGCTAGATGTCTTTCCTCAGTATAGGAGAAATAGTAAAAATGAAAACTAAAACTCTACAGGTTTCTGCTGCCTCCTTTCTGGTTCTGAACTTAGCTTAAAGAAATTGAGAATAGCAATAATGCCAGCTGTCTGTCCTGAAAGGATAGGAGGCTTGTGTACCCTTCAGAAGCTGGAGAAGAGATGGAATCCTAACCATCAATAGGCTGTGGACTTTTCTCATCTCAAAACCCAAAGCAACAATTAACATGACTGAATATTGCAGCGGGCACAGTGCACCACATATTTGATCTGTTTATCAAATGCAGCAGTAGGTTTGAATTAGAGCTTTTCTTCCAGAAACCAGCCTAAATAACAATAAAAAAATGTTACGTCTTAGTATGAAGACCTTCCATTGAGGTGTCACTCAAATCCTGCTAAGGAGGTAGCCACTCTCCATTAATTCCTATCACTGTTATGTCAATTGATTTTCAGCTGCTTGATTCATCATGATTTTGTCAGTTACATTGAAGACCCTTTTTATATTAAACTATCAAAAAATAGTTTAGGTTTCTGTTGACTCCCTAATTTTGGGGTCTTTCCTGAGATCACTATGTCTTGAATTAAAATTCATATCTTAGGAGTAGAGGTATCTCTTGAAATTCTATTTCCTTGCCACATCAATATATACACATCGTCCTTTTGAAGTACATTGTACTGCTTCCCAAGAGGTGAGGGAAGCTTCTGCTCTTCTTTCTGTTTGAATCTTGCTAATGCAACTTGTTATGTGTTAAATCTGCAGTGAAATAACATCGATTTCTTTCATTCTTTTCTGTTTGGTGGAGGGAAGCAGGAGAGGTTTTACTCTTTAGCATTTATCACACCGAAGTGGGCACAGGAGTCACTTTTCTAACACAAGAATTATTTCTAAAAATACTCTTATATTTATTCAGACTAGCAGCTTGTTTAAGCTTTCATTTCTGAGCTAAGCAGGTTTCTAGAGATGTTGGGAGCTTCTGGATATTAAAAATTAAGTGAAATGTTTATATTCCTCGAGGAAAGGTGCATCTTCAGAAAAAAATTAACATCTGCTTAATTGATAGTGACCCATGTACTGTATTTTCTTTCAGTGAATAGTTGTGAAAATTCATCTCCCCTTCTGGGTCTTTGTGATTTTCAAATTCTGACCCCTCTGAATGTAAGCTTTTTTATAAATGGGATCAGTAAGATTTTCTAAATCTGAGATTGAGTGCCAGTTAGGAAGATGGAGGTGCCAAACTGGAATTATGGTGTAATTAACCAGCCAGTAAAACATCCTGAATGTGAATGTTTCATTCCAAGCATTTAACAAGAAGCTTTATCAAACAATCCTGAAATAGCAAAGGAAGGTTTTAGGTATCAGCGAATGCAGAAGATGTGGTGCCCCGTTAGCAGAGATCATCTCCCAGCCTGATTTTGTTGTTGTTGTTGTTGTTAATTGACAAAATCATAACAAATTATGAACTGCTGGGATCATCATGTTGTAATGACCAATTAATGGAAGCAAAGAGGAGATTTTTTTTTTTCAGAAAATGGATGTGATGAACAACCAGAGCAGATGCAGGTATGGTCATTAATTGCTGAATTGATGTACTGCTTCTGAAAGACAAACTGCTAGGAAAGAGTGTGAGGAAGTGTTGATTTGTGTCTTAGTAAGATATATACTGACAATCAAACTAATAAAGATAATGTTCCAGGCTATTATTTTACTGACTTATATGCTTTGTGTATTGAAAGTATAATGGGATCGGGGTCTCCCTCCACTGAGAATTAATAAGCTGTGTTTCACTGGTGCCTTGTGTTGGAGTAACTTTATTTTGCTTTTTTTCTCCTCTGTGCTGCTTGTGTGCCTTCTCAGTCTCTCGCCCATGGGTCTTTCTCATTTATTTATTCCTTATATATCTTATTCCTCATTTATAGCCAAGTGTTTTTCATGATGAGTAAACTTTACGATAGGTTAATGAAATTTAGATTTGCTCATTGCTGTCCTAAAAACCTTCCTTCTGGCTAGACAAAATTAAGCTCCAGTCTCTTTGAAGACATTTGTGTACAGATTTGACAAGTAATTTCATCCGATTGCTGAGAACAAGCTAAGTTTATGGGCTGGCAGTAGTCACTACTAATTCTGAATATTGAAGAGGCAGTATCTAGTGTTCATTGGGAAAAGAGCCCTTCTACAACTAGTACTTCAGTGAAAGGAGCTGCTACTCCAGCAATGCTTTAAGAGGTACCATGACTAGAGGGGTTTTTGGTTTTGGTGGGCTGCTTTTGTGCTGTTTGTTTGGTTTTGGTTTGGGTTTGGTTTTTTTTTCCTTCCATGAGGCTGATGACCAATGCTTTTAGTTTGGTTGGGTTTTTTTTTCTTTTTTTTGTAAGACTCATCCTGAGGGAAAGGAATGTCTTTGTGAAATACTCTGACACTTAATTGCTTAAGTTAGCTGAGAGCAGACCACGGAGCCCCACAGGTGTGGTCTTACATGTATGCCTTTGGCTTCCTGGAAGTGGCAATAAACACATGCACAGGTTTAAATGGCTAGTGGAATGTTTCCTACATAACCTTTTACTTTTAAATCAATTTATTTAGTTTGGAAAGAGTAAAAGTAGTGCCAGGTTTTTTATTTGCTTTTGACTTGGTGATGCTGGATATGTGATCGGTATTGTGTGGCATGATATAGTGATGGAATGCAAATAACAGAAAACAAGCAGAATCAAATCTGTGGGCTCCTAAAGACAAAAAGAACAATATTCCTAAAATTAGTTCCTGAAAAAACAGCATTGCAGCTATTGTTATTGATACAGTGCACAACCACAACTGTGGCATTGTAATGTACGTAAAAGGAATTTTTGGAGGGCGAGTGCTTTGTCCATTACTTATTCACTTACTTTAAATGATATGGTAATACCTAAAACTTAAAACAAAACAAAACAAAAAATAACAATTGAATGTGTGTTCTGTTTCTTCCTCAGACAGGTTAATGTACAGAATCCTGAGGAACTTGTACCTTCTATGGTAGATAAGGCTGCCAATTCTAACATAAGGTATAAATAGTTACTCCAAGAGTGATTAGTGTTCTTCAATTCAGATTTGATAAGTAAGAGATGCTACCTTCTGATGTCTACATCAGATTTCCCCTTGATCCTTATGTGAAGGTAGCGTGTGTGCCAATGACACTGAAGAGTTGTGGCAGAAATGTGGAAAAATCTCAGTAATATCCCAAGTAGATCTTGTCTCTGGAAGCATAAATCCTGAAGAGAAAGTGGAAGCTGCTGTTCAGACTGAGGAAGGGAGTATGAAAATACTGGTTGTGTGATAGCTTATTAATAAGCAAATTGAGAAAATGCATAATACAGACTGGGAAAGAACAGAAAATGGGAGAAACCTCTTCTGAGTGGCTTCTGATGCCTGGAAACCAGATGAGTGAGTAATGTACTCTACAGGTTTTGAGATTGCTTCAATTATTTAACATTGATAATAGTTACTTAAAACCATGGTGGAGTAATATGCGTGCTGACTTCAAGTGCCATGGTGGAAGATGTTTACCTTGTTGGCTCACAAAATCTATCTTTACTGCTCTTCTGATCCTCAGTTATGCTGTAGCGGTCGTGAAGCTCCAGCCGTTTTCCTCACAAACAGGCAAGTAAGGTCTGCATTACCTGTTTTGATCTGGCTTCCCTTTCTTAGCTGTCTGAAAAGCATTAGAAGGGAAGGGGCAGGTCTCCAAGGTTGATAAGAAGCGTTATTGTGTTTCATTTTCCACAGTGATAGTTACCATAGGGTGTTCTAACACTGCTTGTCTTCAAGTATGTGATACCTCTCGCTCATCCAAATTGCAGAAGATAAGAGTAGTCATCTCATGGAGAATTCATCTAACAATACATAGGTGTTTGCACAGTAGATGAGTATATCTAAGTTAATTCTTCTAAATGTCCTTTATTGTCTAACATAACAAGGTGGGCGTTTTTAGGGTACAATATAGGAGGGTAACTCTTGTAAAGATAGATGTCCAAATGAACCACCCGGATTGTACCTGTTTCTTTCCTTTCAACCATAAAAATTCTGTACAGCAAGCCCAGTGTGTTAGAGACAATTTACATATTGGCACCATGAGTGCTTAAATCTAGGAGTGGGAAGAGTCCCTCTCACCAGCACGGTTTACAGGTACAAATTAGAGGTGGGTAAGTTTATTTAGGGTGTACTTCCCCACACTTAAAACTTACAGGGCAAAAATAAATACAGACCAAATGATTTCTCACTACTTCTTCCTTCTAGCCAAGATTAAACAATTAGTTGCTGTGAGCCTGAGTATTGGATCTTTGTGTATTTAAATGGCATAATTTTACAATTGCTGAGCGTGGCTGTCAACTCAGTGAAGCTGAACGTGATTTTACTGTGAGAGATGCAGCCCTGTGTACTTGTTAATGCAGGAAGAGTCCTGCCTTCCTTCCTTGTAACTGTTGCATTCTTTACAGGCTTACTGTGGCAATTGGAATAGCCGTACTTATAATTCGTTATGAGAAAAGAGGCAAAACTGTATGTGGAGAATAGGTGGCCCACTGCAGTCAGTAGGTTTCAGATCTAATCCAATTATTGTTACGAACTGAGAACTTTTCAAATTCCATTTATTCAAGAACTATGGAATGTTCTTTATCTTCAAGTAATTTACGTCCGCTACCGATTGGAAAATCTATCAGATTGAAGTGGAAATACGCCTCCATCTCTACATGTGCAATATCATGTAAAGCTTTATGGCTCACTCTAGGGCTGGAATATGCTTTCAAGTGCGTTTACGAAGCTGCTGTCAGAACCCAGACACTGCATAACTGAGGGTAGAATTTGGCCCTTTATACCACTGTTTTGTTTTAAAAGCAAGCAAAACCAAATGTTAACCAAAAAAGCTCCAAACTCAGGAATCCTCATAAAACTGTCACAATACATGCTACATTGTAATAGCTGAAAATACTTAATTACAGTAATTTGAAATTTCACTTTTTATTTACGCAGATCTCCATAGACATCCTCATTTTACCTTCTTTCTGACTCTGTAAAGAATTAAAGATTTTTATTCCAGAAACTTTCGTGGATCAATAGGCTTTGAAGATTGGCAGGTTATGGCCAGGTACAAAATGCAAATGCACGTTGTAAAAACCAGGCTCTTATATTTTCTTGAATCCTTCCTCCAAAAATGAGAGGAGGAGTAGCTTTGAAAAACAGAGATCTTTGAATGGATTAATTCCTCGTGTATTTCAAAGGGTTGAGAATATACTGAAGAAACTACAAATGTGGAATTGATTTTCAGTGACTTGAGAGTTTAGCTAGCTGACAAATAGTTTTCTTCGATAAGCCAGGATGCTGAGGATGAAAGATGGTGAAAAAGCCTGAAGAGTAGTGCTGTACATGGAGTTAAGTTTTTGTCTTTCCTGCCTTCCCACCTTCTATTGTAGACAGAGTTGCATGAAGTAGCTGCCTTATTACTTTGCCTTTTCAGTCTCATTTTCCTGATTTCAGGGGTTTGTTTTCTCTTCAAGACTGGACACTAGTAACTCTAACCTCAAATGAAGATTAATAGGGCTAATTTGTGTCTGTGAAGACTGCTAAATTAATCTTTAACTCTCCAGCACTCAGCTACAGCCCCCTGAAATGGTCTGTCTAGACCTTTTAGAGAAGCTTAACTAGATCCAAGTAGGTTCTGAAGGTCTGTAATAATTGTGTTCCAGTACTATGTTGCTTCACCTGCTTGTACATGAAAATGGTAAGGTTTAAAAAGAGTGGAAGGTTTGAAGTCACAGATCATTTAACAGTACGAACACAGATAGAATTCCAAGTTGCATGTTTGTTGTCAATAAGCTGATCACAGAACCACAGGATCTTTTCATTCCTATTCCTTTATTACTCTGTTACCCTCAAGGCTGTCATCTTCATGCTTGTTTTCATTGTCATTCTTTCATGGGGATTTCAATCCAGATACGTTTCCCCTCCCACCGCTATTTTCTAATTCATAAGTTTTGGTCATGTTTGGACAGAAGGACTGATGTTTCAAAGATAACGACATATACCCAGGTTTTGTGACAACAGGCATACAGAAGAGGCTTAATTGCCTGCAGTTAAAGGGAAAGTACTTATTAGACAGTAGAGAATCCATACAGAGGAGTGAATTTAAGAATTATTCCTCTGCAGAAAAAAATGCTAGTGGAGTTTGTCATTGATAACGAGCATCAGACCCTCGTGAAATATTATCTTAATAGTGCCAGGCTCCTTGCCATATATGCATCAGGCTGCATTTCTGATGGAGGTTCAGTAACATTAGTTACATTGGTGGTAAATCTGGTTCTTTATCCACTGGTTTACTACTGTCAAGTAGTTGAAGCTTTTACTACTGCAGCTGGAGAGGCTGTGGACCCGCAACAACCACGAGTCCTGTATATGCACTCCAATTAGTGAGTTACCTGACCAGGCCTGGCCCACAGTATTGTTAGGAACCGAAAGAAAATCTTCCCCAGGGCAATATTATCTGATTCCTCCTTTCCTGGGATATCCATAGAAATTGATATTTTGGGGGATTACTGTATGAATTTAGTCTGTTGTGAAAATGTTTTTGTTCTACTGCTTTGTTATCAAGGACATCTTGTGGTCTTTTCCTCACGCCTATCTTTAGGGAAAAGAGATTTATCTCTGTAGTTGCAAGGTGCACATTGAATTTTTAGGGCCATTGACAGTTTAATTCAGGAATGGTCTAATTAGGGATCCAGAGAACTGGATTCAACATATCCTTAAGTACTGGCTGTCCTGAGAGATGCTCTGGCAGATGGTTAGTTCAAAGTGAGTTTACCTTGGGCTCAGTTTCTTTAGACTGACAGCTTTTTTTACTCAATTAAATGAGACAACTGTCAAAAGAACAGACTCTGAGTTGATGCAAATAACTCTGCGGCACAGATAAAGCTTAAATGTGTTCCTTGAGTCAGCTGAAACTGTCAGGTGCTTTGAGTAAGTAGTTCAGACAGCCAGAAAGGCACATTGGCAAGTAGAAGAAAAGGTTGGGAGGTGCCTAAAAATAAAACAACTCCTTTTTTTTTTTTTTTTTTCTTTTGTTGTTGTTAACTTTCTTCATTGATTTTACTTTTTTGTCACATACCAGTACGGCATGTTGGGAACTGTTCTTTGCTCTCACTCTTGTATTCATTTAAGTAAGGAATTCTCATTATGTTTTAAGTAAGGAATTCTTATTATGTTTTAATTATCTTCGGAAGTTTATTTGTTGTTCATGTGCCCAAAGTCCTTAGGCTATGAAAGCATGAAAATAATGAGCTAGTGTGACGGAGCTGTCAGGCAGTACCCAAGCTAACTGTCCTTTGCTCTGAGATTTCAGCTGTTTGCAAAGAATTTTTGTTTTGTTTTGTTTTCCTGACAACTCAGAAATCCATATGTGATGCTTATATCTAAAATCTAGAGCGTGGTCTTCACCCTCTTTTGTCCCCCAAGAAGAACTGAAGTAGCTCTTCCTGGTGCTGATCTCACTGAGCAGACAAGACCCTGCTTTTCTCTTCTGTCTATTCAGTCTCTGCAGCTTGGATTTCCTCATGGATTACTGGGTTTTGTGAACCTTGTGGGACAATGAGGAGGTCCTGCTGATGTTATACTGCCATTTGGATAGAGTCTTCTCTGCACCATGCTTCGTCGGTGGTAAACTGGAATTGAAACAGGTGTAGGTAGGCAAAGGATTCTCATGGGTGAAGCAGAAGCCCCTTGTCTGCTGCGAACCTGAAAACGAGTTGTAATCTTGGAAACCCGAATGCAACCGTGGAATAAGAACAGCAGACACTGAATGAAAAAAGCCAAAACCTGGGGTGCCTGTGGAGAAGGCTATGCTATGTGGCTGCTTGCTAGTGCACTTCAAAATGCAGCGTGCTTGAATGAAAACTTAAGACTTTAATGCATTTTTAATGGAGAAAAGGGAGGAGAGGGGATGGAATTTACCTTCCCCTTACACTAGAAATTTCCCTATTCAAGAAGAGGAGTGGGGCAGGGGAAGAGCAGTGTTCATCTCAAAAAAAGCAGAATAACTGCTCTTAGCAAACCATGCAGCTTTTTTAATACTTTTGGTATGCCCTGAAATGTGGACTCACGGAACACTCGTAAACTTCCATAGTCTTAAGATGTTTGGTAATGTTAACAAGCCTTTGTGATTTAAAATTCTTACAAAGTGAGCAAAAAGTCTCATGTAAGAGCTGAGTTTGACTCTTGGTATCTAATACATAGACAGGGGCTTCTGTTACTATGTTGCTATAATCATGTCCCAAGAAGCATTTCATTAATACATGAATAGACTTTGGCAACTTTCATCAGTTGGCTGATTGAATGCTTTAATTTTCATTCATCAACTGTACCAGAAACATGGAGTTTTCAAGTCCTACCTATGGAACTTTTGTGTTACTACTTAGGTGTGAACTTGGGAATCAGAAAGATTTTTGTCCTGCTTGGGGCACATCCTCCTTGCCAGCTTCGTTGCCAGCCTCCTGAGCAACTGCTTCCAATCATCTTTCCTATAATTATATATTACCTTCTTTCTTCCACTGTCATCAGAGTGTAAATCATAGAGGAGTGTACCATACCAAGCTCACATAAAACAGATGTAACCAGTTCAACGTTAAGGAGGTATGTATTTGAAATGTCTTACCCCTCATTAAGATAGGCATTTTCAAGGCTTCTGTTATTTGCTTGGCATTTCAGCTCGATTCTGAAAGGCACATTGTGGTCTCAAGTAAAAAGGCCCAGTCCAGTAAGTTGTGTAGTAGGTTTTTTGCATTTAAAAAGCATATATGTCACTTAATACATTTTCATGAACTTACTTGAAAGTCTTTTTAAACTAGGAGCTTTAAGCTCTAATTTCAGTTTCAATGAAAATGCTGACTATAATGGAAGTTAAAGAGAAGTGATGAGAACATCAAAGCCCTTGTTATGTCTATTAGGAAACAAGATACAGAACTGTCTACAAGCCTAGAGGGAAAAGGGAATGATGAAGCCAGGAGTAATTGGAAAGATGGGTGTGGTTTGTGGGTGTAATCAACAGAATGTATGAGGAGTGTCTGAGTTGATATAATCTTGTAGGTGGGCAGGGCTTCTGGTGCCAAGTTTGTATACAAAGTCAGCCAGCTATTACCACTTTTTTTTGTTTTTCCTGGTTGAAATGTCATGTTTTAGTTCACTTGTTAATGGGAAAATTGCTGATTAATATTACAACTGGAGGATAAGTATTTAAACCCAGTGCATTTACCTGTCACAGCTACTTGAAAGTAGGGCTGCAAAGGAATGTGTAATAGAAGTATATAATGCTTCTAGCAGATGTTGGCAGAAGAGATTGACATGTATCTTTGTGTGAACATAACTTATGGGGTGAAGAAATTAAAGAGTCAAACCGAATTCTGAGCTCTTTATTGTTATCACTGTAGATTTGTTTTCTCAATGTAGATATTTTTGAAGGGGGCAGACAGTGAAAGTAAAAATAAAGTAAGTATTATTTTACTCATTGTCAGTCTTAACCTTTGAATTTTCTCAGTACTCTGCAGTACTGTATAGCTGGGTCTGTGTCAGACAAGTTTTGAACCTGTAGGATTGGTTTGGCCAAAGCTGCCATCCACTAACTGATGAAAAGCACTTGGGCCAGCTGCTCATATCTCTGAGGAAGAGATGTACAGACCCAGCATGCTATAGCACCTTAGCCACTCCTCAGCCTGATTATTATATGAGATTATTATATTTTATTTATAGAAGTTATGCCTTTGGGCAATTGATGGGGCTTGCAAATTTCTTTCTGAATTTTCCTTAGAAAGAAGAAGGGAAAAAGTATTACATTTATTGTGCAGTGCATAAGCTGAGAATCTACTGGAGTGAAAGGGGTTGGGCTTGGCCAGCCATGCATTGTATAGGTGATCTGGGCATGCCCAGTTAGACCCCTTTGGATGCTGGGCTGTCCATCAGTGCAGTCAGAGCTACTTTCCTGTCTGGCTTGCAGAATGTCTAGAAATCCCTGGTAAGTTTAGCAAATCCTGCTTTTCAGCCCCGACAAGCTTTGCAGTTGGAAGAAAGCGAGCACATCTTTTTCACAGCCCAGTTGGTATATGCCTGTTTAGAAATGTATCAGCATTTTGTTTAGTTTGTTTAATTCTTTGAAACTATTGATTTTTCTTCACTATTCCCCTCTTTTTTTTTCAATTCTCATTCTGTTGCAGTCTGTTGCACTTGGTGTATGAAGAGAATTTTTTTTGAGTTTAAAGAGACATTCTGATGTACTTGTCTTTTAAATATATTGCATCTAGGGATGTCGCTTCAGTGCCTGCTTTTGTAATGTCAGGCAGATATTTATCTTGCAGGGTTTCAGTGTATTTGCTTTAAAAGGCTTTTCTTCGGAATAAAATAATCTACAAAAAGCTTTGACACCTTCTATCCCTAACCTGTGAACTGGACGATAAAGGTAATATGGACCTTACGTCAGGAGGTAATCTGGTGGAAGTCAGTGATAGGATCTTCTTTCTCACTGCAGCATTCTCTTTCTTTTAAGTTTGAAAACAAGTTGCTCTTTAGAAAAGTGAAAACTCTCCTAGAAGTGACAGAAGTGGTTGTCACTCTCGAGTGCAAGCATTTCCCAGTGAAACCTGAAGGTATTTCCTAGACAGGAGTCAGAGTGATCTCCAGGTTCTAGCCCAGCCAGGAGGTAGCACAGCTATGCTGGTAGAACAGGGGAGAAGTCTGTGGTAACAGAAGCCTCTCTTCACCTAAACAAGCTCTTGAGCCTGTGTGAAATGAAAAAAACAAACCTCAAACCCAACAACAGAAACCCCAGACCAAAACCAAAACAAAACCCTCAGACAAACAACCAACACCCCCCCCACCCCCAAACCAAACCCAACAAAACAACACCAAAAACAACAGAAAAATGAACAGATGTAACCCCCCAACAAACCCAGAGGAAGCTTTATGCTCTTTCATGTTTATGAGAATGGGGTACGTTGAGGTCCTAAAACGAGACTGTCATCAGGCTCAAGGAGGCTTTTCTAGAAATACTTCAGTTCTGAGCTGTTAACGTATTTATTGCTCTCCTTTTTGTGCTTATTTCAGCTGTTAGTTTGAGCTGTGTTATTGTTACCTGACACTCGGTTCCGATGTCAGTGCTTATCCACCAGTTTCTGCTAAAGGTAACTCAGTGACTTGCCTGTTGATAGAGAATAAACAGATTCACAGATTAACGTTAACTGATAGTCATGGGGAAGCACTAATTGCAAGCGCTAAAACAGTTTCATAACTGTGCTAATAATACGCTCTATTCTTATTCTAAGGCTCCCTGTTACGATTTCATCGTGGTATAAGCACATAGACTTTGGCTCCCTTTGTGGCATTGAACCACAGCACTGTCTGTATTGCTGGTGCCTGCTGTCTGAATGCACGTGGAGGAGAAGAGAAGCAGTTTTGTCACGAAGCAGCCGTGCTTTCCTCAGGGTTTGTTGTTCTTGAGCTCGCTATTCCAGGGGCTGTTGCTACCAGGTTTCTGTAACTGCCAGGCCGAGGCCTTGATGGGCGTGTGACCCGTCTCATTATTTCTGTAAGAGAAGGAAACCAAAAAAGGGCCCTGTGTCTTTAAATTTCTATTATTTCCCATGGTCTGCCTGGCAATAGACCTCTGTCCTAAACCTGCAGAGTTAAATTTACCCAGAATGACAACTGTATACTCAGGGTTTAGTTACATAACAGCAGTTGCTGCGTTTCACATTGCGCTAATCCAAACACAGTGATAAAGCAGGCCACGAAAAAGCTGCCCGGTTTTGCTATGTTACATAGGCCGGAGGATAAAAAGCACTTTAAATTTCTTTTCTACGTTGCTGAAACCATTCTCTGACTTGTGTGTTTGGCCATCCAGTGCCTTATGTCGTGATTTAAGCGATGCGCTGGCAGATAACGCTGTTTGTTGCACAATGTTTGGGGTTCGGAAGATGGGTGAGAAGGTGATTGTGTTTGTAAGGAACACGCGTGCAGCACTGTATGCATTTGGGTAATGGTGTTAAGGCTGGCATGTTGTGAGCTGCTGTGGTGATTAAACACTGCTCAGCTTTCATGTACTGGTCTGAAATTGCTCTTACCCTACTTACCCAGCAGCTTTTTCCAGCAGTACTTGGAGGAGAATGCTCGTGCTAGTGCAAAGCAATTACCTCTGCGTGCTCACTAGTGCACAGTGGTCAGCTTATCTCCCATGTATCCTGTCGTTGTTGTGTTGTGGCTCAGCTTTGGAGCCCTGCTGAGAGCTTGCCCAAGTGCACTGGCGAGTTCCCTTTCTGAGTGCAGGCGTTGGGTCCCTCATGGGAGGGTTTGCAGAGCTTTGGTCAATATTAAAAGACATTTCTCATGTGTTTAATCAAAATATGAACTCTCCCAGGAGGTGAAGAAAGGTAATTGGGAGGAAGGCAGAGGGTGATGAAGATTCGGATTCTTTCAAGGGCTTGGAGTTGGGAAGCAGCTTGTTCCGAACTCTACTTGTCTGAAACTTCCTCCGCGTTGTTGCCGAGCCCCCCTGCTTCTCCCTCATCCGTGTCTGTTTTTGGAGACCTCTGAAGCAGTAACGGGTTTCGTTTATTCTCTGCTAGCACCGCGCTCGCCGCTCACTAAATAAAAATGAATACCCTCCGTGCCACATGAAGAGCTTGAAGGTTGGGTGTTCGTACCCCAGATGATCCCTGGAGGGAGTTCTATCTTTTCACTGGCAAAACGCCCGTGGTCTGCAGCGCAGCCTGGCAAAGAGCCAGTAAAAATCTCTCATGCTCCACTGCACAGTGCAGTGTTGGGCTGACTTTGGGAGGGAAGCTGCAGTGTGCAAAAGGGACCCGAGCACAGCGGTGAGAGGGGCCCGGAGCCGAATTGCAGCCGTCCCAGAGGGTATAACTGTCATGAAGCTGTGCTGTAATTGTTAGGGGATTGGCTTCGTTGTTGAGAAGGAGCCTTAGGAGCCTCTTAAAGGAAGAGCGTAAAACCAAGTTGTTGAAAGAATGGAAGTTAGCAGCAACCTTGCAGGGTGTTGCCAGTGGAGGAAGTTGACATGTATAGCATTCAGGCTCCTCGATGTATTCAGAAACATTGTCAAACGTCGCGGATGCTCAGAGATACCTGTCTAAAAAAAAAAATAAACTAAATAAAAATGTTGCAGCACAGGATTCAAATACATGTTGAGAACAGTATTTCACTATTGGTAAATGCAATTTAGGGGTGTTATTCTTGGCCATATAATTTATTTGGGTTTTCTTAAATATAGTCTTCCTGCTAATTCTTATGCGCAGAACGGTGAAGATGAGCTACATACATGCTAGCCCTGGAAATTACTGGCATTACCTTTGATCTCTCACACATCCGTCTTTAAATTTAGAGCTTTTACTACTTAATCAAGAATTCAGAAAAATAAAAATATAATTTTCTTATGCCAAATCAGGGCTGCAGTCTGCAGTATAAGAAATCAGTGCTTTAATCGATGTCCAGGAGCTAAATGGTTGTTTTGTTCTGCCTCAAGCAAAGCTTACGGGAACGATAGTTTGAATGTTCAGAGGTGGGGCTTGCTCTTTTTGCTACAGGATGATCTGAAAACACCGGCATAATGGATTAAAATATTTGGGTTTTTGTACATTTAATTTCAGACAGACAGAGCTCCATTTGTGAGTGCTCCCTGATATTTGTCTTTTATTGGAGGGATAATGGGCTTACTTTCACTTTTCAGTGAACGCATGTACTGTTCATCCCAATTAGAATAAAGAGCTATAAAAAACACTTGATTATTTTTTTTTTCCCCTTTCCTATTCATCTCTCACATGTTTAATAATTTGTGTTACATTTCTTGCACACCGTTACATGAAGAGCCATGTCGGTCACTACTTTCAGGATGGAAGACTCGGAATGCGACAGTGCGAAATAATGGCAATGAAAAGCATGACTCCTGTCTTTTTTCAGCATCCTAGGAAAATCTCTTTGCTTGTGCTGAATAACTGTTTTCTAGCTTCATCTCTGTGTATTTAATTCCAAGTTCTTCAAAAAGAGAAATGGCTGTAAACGTGAGTGACTTCCTTTTTAAAGTGAAATCAGAGATAGTACAGCCATGGCCCAAACTTGAGCAACTGTGTTGCAACTGTAGAGTTGATGCATTATATGGGTTTGCTTTTGGGGGGAAAAAAAATTTAAAAAAGGGACAAGGGGAAGGGCCTGGTCTTGACCTCTTTGAGCATTAAATAGAATGGTTCTCTTAATAAAGACAGCATTTTTAGATGTATCTTGTGTCCATCTTTATATATCAGCAGCTCCAATCTGTGCCTTAGTCTTTTGAAGAGCATTGCCATATAGTTTAAATATTTTATGGAGATATGCAAAGTGAGAATGGTCGGTGCCTTTGAGAGCTAGCTCATCTTCGGCTTCTTGAAACCTTTTCCTTCTCCTTGAAACAATTTTTATTTGCCAATAGGAATAATCTTATATGTGCCAGAAGACCTGGTTTGAGAGTAGTGTCATGAAGTGGCTGCTGTGGATTGGTTTTTTTCCCCTAATGGCCTGGACAAGTAAGGCAGGCAGCAAAGGGTTGGGGGTTTTTTTGTGGCTTTTTGTTTGTTTGTTTCTTTTTGTTTTTGTTGGGTTTTTTGTTTGTTTGTTTTGTGTGGTTTTTTGTTTGCTTTTTGTTTGTTTCTTTTTTCTTTTCTTTTTTTTCCCCTTTTTTTTCCTGTTACTGGTGACTTTTTTTCCTTAGATAAGGTAGATGTTTTCACTTCCTTATGAAAAGGCAGAACATGAAGCTGCTTGTCTTGCAACACCATTCATATGAGTTTTGAATACAACAAGCTCTGTCACTGGTGTTCTGAAGCTTTCCTGGAATTTCATGAGTGTCTGAATGCAAATGGACTCTCCCCCTCTTCTCTTCCCCCTCCCCCCCACCCCCCCACTTTGAAGGTTAGTTTTCTTTAGGGTATCACTTCATTCCTGCTAATCCGATAAAGCTAACTTAATTAAAAATATTACCATTAGATCATACAGTTCTCTTTATTAGTTTAGTCCATGGGGCTCCTTTTCCGCTGGGAAATTATTTACTTCAGAGCTTGCAGGAGTAGCTTTGGCTGGCTTTGTTTAATGCAGCTGCTTTAAAGCTTTCCATCAGATAAATGTTTTTCCAGATTTTTTTTTCTTGCAGGTACACTGTTACTGAGAGATAACTGATTGCTCAGATCTGTGGCATTTACTGCAGAGCAATGCTCTGATTGTGCCTCCTTTGCCATAAACCCCTCCAATGATCTGTTTTGGATGGTTGGTTATTTACCCCTTTTTTCCTTTCCTTTCCTTTTCTCCCCCACTCTCTTTTTAGGTGAAAAAGTCTACTTTTTGCTAAATGGATTGTTGGAAGTACTTATTTTCTGCTGCAAGGAGTTTTTGGCTTTACTTGGCAGGGGAAGAGGGAGACTGTGAGAGAAATTAGGTGACTGTCCTCTATTTCTCCCTAACGTTTTTAAGCAGTAACATTGACGGCTTGTTTAGCTGGAGGTCTGGCCTGCAGGCTTTTTTTTTTTTTTATACTTACTGTTTCTTGTGTTGTATTGTGGAGGAGCCATGCTGTAGTGGATTCTGGAAGCAACCTCAATGCCACCTGTCATATAATCTACAGGTATAGGATAGAGGCGCAGAGCAGAGTGTAAATTTTGTGCTCTATACCAAGCTGTGATGGGACTTCCCGTCCATTCCCATATTGCACTTTCCTTCCTGTATCTGATGTTCCTTATGGGTATCCTCTTGCCATGTAGCTGATGTTCCTTATGGGTATCCTCTTGCCACGTGTTTCTATAAAGCCTAGCGTGAGCCTCGATAGCTGACGAGACCCCAGTACTACTCTGCAAGTAATAGGTGGCAGTGAAACTCTTTACTACACATTTATTCAATATATTTAATTCTTTCCTCATAGATGCATTTTCCCCTTTGCTCTCTTGCAATGCATCTGATCTAGAAATCAAGTTGTTTTTAACTAAATAGTTCGAAAGCTGTGATTTCGACCAGATAAACTTACATGCCTCAGCACAGAGAGGTGAACTGGCAATTGGGTACAGATTGCTGCTGCAGTACACAGCAGTCTCAGCCCAGGCAGCATCACAGCCTTGGCTCACGCAGTGGACACTAGCAACAGGCTGCAGGACTGCAGGCAGCACTGGGTGCAGCTGTGCTTGCCTTATTTCCACCCAGTTCAGTAACGATCTTGTGTTTGAGGTGTTTGAGATGGAACTGTTGTTTCCAAACATCTGCCTTCTGAGGTGTGTGACTTCCTTATTTACATGCTTGTCTTAGTCTGTTCAAGAATTAATATTGCTTGCGCTCTTAACATTTTTTTTGGGCTGATCTCTGAACGTTGACTCCATCCTTGAGGCCAAATCCTCTTCTCAGTCTAGCAGTCCTACTGCAGCGACAGTGAGTAGGCTTTGTCCCCCTCATCTCGCCTGCTTTGTTTTCATGGGAAGTGACTGCCGTTGCTTAGGCCATGCTTAACGCTAACATGCAGGCAACATTATTTTTCAAAACGCTCCCTCCCTCCCAATTAAAATTCATGAGCGGTTCCCCAGAGAGCCACCTGAGGTAACGGAGTCTTTTCAGTAGGCCATTAATATACAGGAACACTGAACACTGACATTTGGCTGCGTTCACTCTTCCTCACTCTTCCCTGGCTGGTCGCCTGTATGTCTTGTGGAACAACAAAACCGAAATCTGGACAATTTATATTTCGGTAGCGATGGGATATTCTCTCTTCCCCTGTCACTTCACATTAAGGACCTGCCACTAATAAAACTAATTAATAACTCTTGGCTCCACGCGGAACACTTGGACTCCGGAGTGCTGGCACCGCGCCGCTGCAGCTTCTGAAAGAAGTGCTTCATCTTAGGCAGGGACAGGATGAATATTTCTCCACGGTTCTAATTGGACAAAGTACCTCGGCGTTTCAAAGAGAGCAGATTAGCAGGCTGCCGAGAGTCTAGGTAGGATCTCCTTTCTGTAGCCTCTGAGACGGTCAGCTGGGAGGGACTATGGTCTGTCTTGTTTAGGAGCAGGAGGAGGTTGAGCGCTGCACCCCACGTTGCCAGGCTTTGCCCTGCACAGAGGGGGTCTTTGGATTAGATGCGTGTGACACCTGCAAGAAGCTGACTGCATAGGTGCCATAGTACCTTCTTTGAGAGGACGGTGAAATACTGACAAAGGATACCTTTGGCTGTTCCAGAATCATCCGATTAAATGAGAGAAACAGTACTGACCAAATTACAAGCCTGCTGGGAAGCTTCATCTCTATGGGAGGCTTTGTTGGCTTGTGGATCTATTTTGGTTTTTTCTTCTCCTTGCTCCTGACATAACTGTTCTGCCTTCTACTCTGACCCCTGTCTTCCCCTTTAGAAATACTACTTGCTTGCACAGCCTAGCTTCAAGACCCTTTCCGCTCACGTGTTTCTGTTTAAGCCAAGGAAGTGGGCCCTGGTGATGTGGGGTGTCATGGTACACATGCTTATTCACAAACGGATCATTATAAAGGAGAATGTTCTGTCTGACACCTGTGCAGTGCTCTCTGTGTGCAGTAGCTCCTGCTCAGGCAGCTGCAGTTCTTCCTTGACATCACCTTTCATGCACACTTAATTCAGAAGGGTCAGTGCAACAAAGAACGCAGTTGAATGGGAAGTTACCCGGGGAATTTCTATCAAAGGGAGTTTAATGAAAAAGATTAATGTGGAATTATGTACAGAAAACAAATAGCAAACAGGAAGGCCTTCTGGATTTTCTGACCTGCCAAAAATAGCTAACCCCTTACTACCATTTTCCTCAGATTTCTGAATGTGCCTCCATGTAATTAATTGGTGATTACTTTTTCAGTGCTTTAGGAAAGGAGAGGCTTCAAGCTTACCGAAACAACTGAGTAGATTCATGGCTGGAAATATCACACATTGATTTTACTATCCCACAACATATCAAGCAAATGAGCATCTTTTCATCATACCCACCAGTTTACTGTCAATACAAGACGCTACTCATTTATTACTATTAATTGTTATGGCTGTGGATGTTGCTCTACTGACAAAGGTGGATTCTCTGGCCGAACTTGTTATGCCAGCTGAATGAAGCTGGAGGGGGTGGCAAATACTGGCTTGGAGGTGGAGTCAGGTGGCAGTGGTTAGAGCACCCACAAGCCTGGGTGCCTTATAGGACTAAGACTTTCATAAGTCTGTGCGCACGTGTGGTAGGCTGCTGCTCAAGAACGTGTTCGACGGATGTTTTCCTGGTGCCTTTTGGTGTTCACAGAGTCTTGGCAGTAATGGCAATGGAGCTGGAGCAATTAATACACCTCAGGTGCTAGAAAAGGAAGGAGTGCTTCTGTTTAACCATGGTAATGTCTCTGTCAGCAGGAGGAATATATTGTCAAATATATATGGAGTTGATTTTTCAAGTTCCCTATCCCATTTGTTGTGGAGATGGTGAAAGATGTGAAGTGAGTCCAAATGTTTTATGACGGTGTAAATCTGTAGTACCATTGACTCTACTGTCACTGCTTTGGAATTGAACCAGGGAAACTATAAAGAAGAATTTGCCTCCTGATCTTGTTGCCATGTAAACTTAGGAGTGAAGATCAGCCTCTTGCTCTGCAGGTCCTGGAGAAGTACTAAAATCCATGTTGTGCTGTCAGACAAAGGGAAGAGTCCCTAACTCCTAGCTATATGCTCTTCCTGGTCCCAGTCTTCCAACGGTTCTCCCTGTCACTACACTTTAATCCTTTCCAAAAGAACAGCCAGTTGGCAGCCTCATGGTCTCAGAAAATATAGTAGTTGTCTCTTCCCCTCCAGCATGAAAAAGGGGGAAGGTTGGCCGGAATTATAACTGGTAACTTCAGTTCCCTCATTACTGAAAAAGCTTTCAACTACTGCCATCTCCTTCAATTTTTGTCTGGATGTCAAGAATAAAGAACACAGCTGAGCAGAAGTGTGTTTCTCTCCAACTCTGATGCACTGAGTTGTTTTCAGTTACTGATTTGTGAAGTCAGAGGTGATGCACAAGTGGAGGATCTGTGAGACCGGACCCTCTGTTCCCTCTCTATCTGCTGCTGCTCCCTGCCAGCCTTTGTGTCTCTGTGGATGATTTTTGGTAATAAAAAAGCTACATTTTTTCTTTGGAACAACAGTTGCCTTCACAGAAATACTTAGGTAGGGGCTGTCTTTCCCACCAGCGGTTATTTGTAATGAAATCCACATTTTCTAGGCAAGAAACCCCAATAGGTTCTTTCTTTTATTTTAAGGGCTTTTAAAAAAAAGTAGTGTTTTTGGAGATTTTTTTCAAGGTGTAATCCCCAATGGTGTGCTGTTGGAGGGAAGCAGATGCTGGGTTATTAAATCACCACTATGCTGCAAATCACCATGTAGCAGAGGAAGGCAGGAGAATGCTGCCAGTGACCTGCAGTGTAGGAGAGCTGTTTTGGGGTGGTTGTGCTTGAGGATTAGGGAGAGAACATCAGAGGAACTACGGGTGTCAAAAGGAGCTGGGTGTTTAAGTGGCACTCAAGGAAGCTTGGTAATGGAGATTATAGGAATGTGAAATCAGACTTGGGTAAGGCACAGGTGCTGCTGAAAAGCAAAGCTGTTGTTGGAGTTTGAGTTTTGCAGGAGTTACTCTTGTAATGGGAGGCCTTCGTTTCGGGCTGTTAAACAATTGCGTCCTTCCTGCTGCTGTTGATGTGCTCCATTCCAAGGTTATTCCATTTATAGCCACATTCTGATACAATTATTTTCCTTTAGAAGTGGTACTTTCAGTCAGAACCTAGGATGCAGATGGCTGCTTGCTTGGGATTTTTGTCTCTTTCCCAGTATTTGTGCAAATTCTTCTTAAGGAAGGTACGATACGGGTGCAGCTGCAAAAGTGCCTCCATGTACTCACCTTCCATCCATAAGAAAAGGAACTCCAAATTTCTCCACAGAGTTGAGTTCCTGGGTGCGTAGGGGACACAGTGCTACATACTGCTGTAATTCTTGGAGACTCGTACAAGGCAATCGGAAGCCTGGAAGCATTTCTACAGCGGATCTCTGAAATGAGACTTCTGAGAGATGATAACACCACGCTTGTTTGTGGTCAGAAACTGCAGCATCTGGTAGTACAGTCTGTGGAAGGTTCTCTAAAACGTAGCCACTACACAAACCCAACAGGTATGTGTCCAATCAAAATGCAGGATCGAGTCCTGATGGCTGCCCTGTCTTACACACGTTCATGTGGCTTACCTGTCCTTTGCTACACAAGGAGTCGTTGAAAAAGGACATAAAAATTGAGGAGGATGTTGCAGTGAGTCGGAAGCTGAAATGGAAAAGAAAATTGAAATACTACTCAGTGCTCCAATTTGGCATCTGCTAAAATGTCTTGTTGGCTTTGTTATTGCTGTAGCTTTATTTTGGGAGTTAGGAAAAATAATTTAGAGCCTCGTCTCCTCTAAGTATGCCTGTTTAAAAGCTTACTTGTTCAAAGAGATGATTTATTTGACTCGGCTTGGGTGTCTTTAGAGCATTCTTCAATGCTGAGTTTATTTGTTATTTAAACTTACATTGAATTGCAGTGTTTGGACAGTGAATGCCATTTTGTATCTAACTCATTTTTGACTGTTCATTCTCTAGTGAGACAGCAGTGCAGACTTTGATTCCTGTACATTATCTCAGCTTTGGCTTAATTGTAACATTCATTCATCAAAAAAGAAAACAGTTCTTGGTTCTGTTACTGTTGACGATGATATAAACATACAGTGCTATCTATATTGTCTAAACAAGTTGTGTATGAAGAAAAATAAGGCAGTTATAAGTCAAGATAAGAGGTTTTTACAAAGTCTTTACATAGATCATCTCTTCTGTGTTGGGTTCATGCAGTGTGCTATAGATAAAATACGTAATTTATTGATAACTATGAATACGATGTAACTAGATTATTTGAAGTTGGAGATTGTGATACATTATGCTTTTGATAATACAGAAATCGAGAAGATCACTTGTAAATTGTGGGGGTTTGTACTTGCAAAAAGGCCCAGCGTTTCCTTTGAGTTTTCCTTCGACAGCTATTAACACTGGACATTTCCCCTGTGTTTTATAATCTGGACAACCTCTCAGCCTCTTAGTGATTACTAGGTAATATTCTACATGGCTGTGCAGACACAAAAAGTGTAATTTACCTTCTGGGACTTGATAGTTGCAGCACTGATCTGCCATTGGGTTTCTGAGAACTGAGGTGTTTAAGTGCTGGTGCTGTCCAGCTTCATGTTTTCTTGCACAAGTTAATTAAATAAGGATTTATAACTTCTGGTTTATTCCCAGAACTGCTTCATATACGTGTAGTATGGGAATTATCTGTTGATAGTCTCTCTTGGTGGTGATGAAGGTTTTATGTAATGTATATCTGCAAACAGAACAAGTTCCAGCATGAGAATCTTTATGATGAACGAGAAACGCGTGAGGCTGGCAGGTATATACCTCAAGTTGAAAACAGGGATTTCAGAAGAGGAAGCTATTGAAAAGCAAAGCTGCAGTGGTTATGGAAAACAGTCAGGCTAATTGCAAGCACTTCAGTGTGGCATCTACCAGGTTATCATTGCCAACAGCAAACCTAAGGAGTTATTTGTGTGTACATTAGTTCTTGTAACACTAATGACAAGGCAAAAAGGTACTAGGTGATGCACGATACACGTATGAACGGGGAAAAGACTGCCTATAAAACCTGCCTAGTGACTACCTTTCAACTGTTCATAATAAGTCTCCTAATAACGAATAAAAATTTGAATCTATAACTAGGGGCAGATCTTGTGTTATTTCCTTGACTGAAAACTGGTAGTCCGAGTGTTTTGCCTGGCCAGAAAGGTTCCACCGATGCCCAGATGCTGAGAAAGGGTGCTGGGAAAAGGATAACTGCATTTGTGCCCCATTTCTTGTGCTCTGTATGCGTTTGTTTCTGAAAATCTTGCAGAATGGTTTCTTAGTGTTCTCTTACATAGAATTATTTTCAGAAATCCTCTTATTTCAAGTGCACTGGTTTTCCAGACACTTTATGAAGGAGCACGAGAATCTGTTGCTACAGCTGGGGAGTAACAAAATACCTTCCTTGTATATTGGTTGCTATAGTTTTTACCATTCTCTATTGTTTAGAGCATGCAGATTCCCAGGAAAAGTATGTGTGTCTTAAGATCCAACTGCTCAACACTCAGACTTTTGGACTGACTTAGTGTGCTTCCTTTTACAGGTTTTTACTCCTTTTTGTTTCCTGGGGGAAAAAAAATATTCAAATGTCTGCAGTATGTATTGTTCTTATAAGATCCTACAGAGGCTAAATGGTCTCTTGTGTGAAGCTTAAAATCCTAATTTGCAGTTTGCCATGATATGCTAATGTGTTCATTCTTCTTTCAGACAGGTTTATATCTAAATACCTTACAGCAGTGCTATAATTGTATTATTGAGATCCAGAATGTGTTAGGAAACTTCCTTCTTCATCCCTCTCCCTTCTCCCCCCCCTTTTAAGCAAACAACAAAACAAAAACAAAAAACCCCAAACCAACCAAACAAAACCAAACAACCCAAAACCCAGCCATGAACTGGTTGCATTGCACCATGCCTGACTGCAAAAAGAGGACCTTGGAGATGGGCACTTTCTTCCCCTCTTAACCTACATTAAGGTAAAGATACTTTATGCAACTCCAGCTAGGAATCTATGACACTAGAAAAGTTTCAGAAAAACAGTGGTGTCTTTAAAAATGTCCCGTACCCACAAATGGATTTGGCCAGTGACTGTGTTATGTCAGTCACAGTTCTTTATTTTTTTTTTACTTCCTCATTTGTGCAATCATTTAAAGTAGAACTGGAATTTATTCACCAGTCCCAAATTCTGACACATTGGGTCTAAGGGTGAGGACTTATATTCATCAGAAAGAGGTTTTCTAGCTTTTTAACCAGTATGGAGTAAAGTCCACCTTTGTGTAGACTTCTGAAAGTTATTTTCTTCTGCATGACTGCTTTTTTTATTGTAATTATTCTTTTTTTATTAGAACCTGCAATTACTTTGCAATGGTATTTTTATGCTTAATTTTTTTAAGCATCTGGAATTTAGCATTTGAAGGGCTGCTTCATTTTCCATTTTGCAGGCAGGTTCCTCAAATGTTTCTGCATGTGTTGAGGCTTTGGGCTGATTTGTTGTCTAGATTTTTAGAAATCTTTTTCTAGTGAAAACATCGCATAAATCTGGTTTACTACCTTGAAGCTATCTATACAGGCAGAGACATTTAGGATAAGACTGAAGTGCATTCTGTAATTCCTCCTTCCCTTCATCTATTATGTAGAAGGGATAAATAATGTAGTTAAGTTCTCGTGTCTGCCTTGCACATCAGGACATACATTACCGATCGCTGGAGTCCTGGCAGCTCTTCAGCGTAGAATTGCATCAGAATAACCTATTCTGCTGTTAGTGCATGCTGGTCCTGTCTGACAGCAACATTTGGACATCATACCTATTCTCACTGAAGACTTCCTGTCTTCATGGAACAAACTGTGATGACCTCTTTTCAACTTGGCAGTTGCCTGCAGTGTGGGGGGGATGAGTAGAGGAACAACTGAAATGGGGTAAAATACAGTCCTGTTACCATTTGCTGATCAGAAAGTGTTTTGCAGGCTCATATTATAACTGGAAAAAGCCAAGGAAGGAGTTACTGGTGAAGTGTGGAGGGGAGATGGTGACTGAGGAAGGAGAAGCCTCCTGGCTGGCCATTCAAGAGAAAGAGATATTTCAAAGTTCACCGTTTTTCTGTGACTTCCCCCCCACTCCCAACCTCTTCCTAACAATAAATACGTTAGAGAAGAGAATGCAAACGATTGCAGTGTGCCACAGCACTAAGGCAGTGGTGTGTGTAGGTATCTGGCCTTTTACGTGAGGTGAAGAATGAAAAATGATCTGTCGTGGGGATGTCACGAACAAAAGCTGTGGACTGCACAGTAACAGCAGTGCCTGTGTGTCTGTGTTTAACTTGGCAATAAATTTTTTTTCCCTACTGTAGAGAGAGGCTCTTGGAGTGCAATCCTGGAACCAGTTTTGCAGTGTTTATGTGAGTGATACAACTGGGCTGTAGCAGGGCTTTCATCCACCTCTCCCACCTGCCTGCTTGGTTTCTCTGGTATCGTGTTTAGCTCTTATCAGTCCTTCCAAACCCATCTGTCTTTTCGACTGCGTCTTTTGCGGTATGTACTGCCTTCTCACCTATGCCAGCCTAAGCTCAAAAGATACCTGATCTTCAAAACCTTCTTTTTCTGCCATAAACTTATGTATGTGTGGTGGGAAGATGCTGTTGCCTTATTGTATTGACTGTGCCTGTGTGATGATGGTAGCAGGTACAGTTTCTGGAGTGGCAGTGAGTTCGTAGTGGTTTCTAACTTAATGGGTAATTTTGGTGTGCTGGTGCTTCAGGCTCTGTCCCTTTAGAAACAGCTCCCTCCTTTCCCTGAACACAACAGGATGAACATTTCAAATCGATATAACTTCAGATGGATGGAGATTATCTTGCTGTGAAGTAAGTTAATTGTTAACTTAACAGATACTCCAGCCATCATTTTTTTTGGCCTGAATTCTTTACTTCAGGATCTTAACATTAATTGAAAGAGATTGTATGCCTTTTCTAGGAGGCACTTGCTGAGCATACAGAGTGATTCTGTAATATATCCAACAGCTTTAAACATTTGCTCTTAATTTTTTTTTCTTATTTAATATATGGCTATGAATGTGAAAACGGGGTATTTCAGAGTTTTGGGGAAGTTTTAAATACAGGCTTCTACGTGTTAGATTTCCCTCTGCAGCAATGATGATTTGTGTTTTAAATTAGAAACAATCCCCATGAACTCTAAACTTTATGTAACATTGAGAAACGCATTTGTCTTTCCCTGTGCTGTGAGAATGCATATGCCTATATAAATATATACTGGCATGTATTTTCTTGCCTTCAAAATGGCTTGTGGGCCATAACTGAACAGACTGATCAGTTACTATGCCTGGATTGCTTATTTAATACTTCCACATCCAAATATTTTCTATGTGTTGAGTTGTAGCGATAAAATGCAGTCAAGAATTAAAACTGGCCATTAATTTTTCTTCAGGAGAGTTACTAATAGCAAGAAATTCACATTTTTCCAACAAATGGTCATTTTCTTCTATGCTACGGATGTTCCTTTTCAATGCTTCTAACTTAGGAATGCCAAAGACATTGACTGGGGAACACCATTATCTGTAGTATCTTGGTGTAAGAGAATGTAATTCTGGTCTAGCAGAGAATTTTTAAAATATTTTTTCTTTTTTTTTAAATCTGGAAGATCAATTAGCATGCATCATGTAGGCATGAGGGGAGCTGTTTCACTCAGAATCAGGTTCATTACGTAGTTGCTTGCAGTTTCTTCAGTTGGTACTGTAGGAATGTTTTACTAACATAAATAAAGAACATTCTCCCCTATTCCTGAACATCCCACAAGCTTTTCAGGCAATGGAGGTTCTTTGTCTGAAGATACCCTCTCTGATAAGCTTTCAGGCATGTACTAAGACAGACCAGCTTCTGTCACATGTCACCTCCTTTGCTAATTAGTCAGATTTCTGATCAGGTATTTGCAGTGAAATTAGCACACATAAAGAGCATTTCTGAAGGTGTTTTCTGCTAGGGAAAGAAAAAAAGGACAGAATTTAGAGAAACATTTTGAAATGTAAAAACATTCTTATTCCCATGGACTTGGTTCCTATAGGGAATATGGGAACAGGGTGAATAATAATAATAACAATAAATAAAGTGGAAGTAGTATGCTTGGAGATGGCCTTGAAGTTGTGGCCTCAGTTGTGTAAGGTCTCTCCTTCCAATGGCAAAAAAGGGAAGCAACAGATTACATCTCTCCAGTTGGTGGAAGCAGGAAGATCAAGGATGATGATGCAAGGACCGTACACGTGGAGGCAGAAGAAATTAGCAATGACTGGAAAAAGAGGAGGAATGAAAGGGTTATGAATCTGGGGACACTTATATGGAATCTGTTCTTCAGATGGCTTAGGCCATGTAGTTGAGAGCCTGGAAGGAGAAGAAACAATCACGGGGTTGTCCTGTTTTCTCATGCTGTTTGTGTGGGCTGGTTTGTTTGGTGCCTCAGATTGATCAGCTCACGGCTAATTGCAAAACACATCCCTAGCCTTCATGACATGTTTATTCCTACGTGATTATTTCTGGTGCAGAAGAAAAGGTTGTGAGTTTTGTTTCTTTCCAGCTGGAAGACATTTCCAGACATTTGTAGGGAGCAGCACGGATGCTGCCACCTTCCCATCTCCTCCCCCCAGTGCCTCAGCAAGGCAAAGCCCTGTTAGGTAAATTTTAAGCCAAGACAGAGTGAGATGATGTGGTGGGAGAAGGAGTGCACTTTGAAAAGATACTTATTGCTCCCTTGCAAGTGTTCTGTCTTTCTCTATCATGGTGCTGGTGTGTAATTTGCATCTTGTTAGGACTGCCTGCTTCTTGAGTTACCTGTCTGGGCATAGGTGTCGTACCGTATGTACCAGATGATAGCTCTTACTCTTTGAATATACCCTTGTCCTCAAAGACTCCCATGTCTATCACCAGCTACTATGCCATGGAGGAGAAAGCAGGCATGGATAAACATTCTAGCTGGTTTGCTGGAGCAATGTACGGTGACAAAGATCCATTGCTGTGGTGTTCACATGACACTGCCTCCTTGTCTTGGGAAGATGCCAGCAGTCCCATTTATCCCAAGAGCTCTTTTTGTGTAACAAGAGTTGTGATGCACCTAGTTACTGGCACCCCCAAGATGAAGCTTGGGTGGACAAAGGAGCAGCACTGGAGAGTGAGCTGTGAAATTGCTTAAACTAAGATGGTAGAATGCTAAGAGCTCTTAGCACTTAAAAATAGCAAACACGAGCTTTTGGAAGTGATAGAGAAGGAGAAATGTTTCAGAAAAAGATAATGAAAGAAGTTATTGTCTCCTTCCAAAATGCAGTGAAAACTTCCTAAACTCTGTGTACAGTTTTATGCCTTAGACTTTGTTTCTTTGGGAATAGTGCTTCAGGTCATCTGTGCAGCTGATCAGAATCTGAAGGAGGATGGTGGCCCAGCAACAGGAGGGGAAACAAAGTGAGCACTGAAACTGTTCATCACTGTGGTACTTGTTAATGATTCCTCTGAGTAGTAGCAGTAATGAGCAGTTGAAAGAAGTACTTAATATACACTAAATAAATTGCTTCTAAACCTCTTAATTGCCACAGTTCTGGCTTTGTGTAGACCTGGTAATGAATTTTTGAGTGGTGTCCACATGTTGTGCCTTTTACCATATCTGACTTCTTCCCTACTTTTCATCAAGGGATGAATGTTATTTTCTGCATTGAATATATTTGTCCAGTATTTGGAACAACAGCGATGATGACATTGAAATAACTCTGCAACTGACTGCAAGTGATTTTTGTTTTTTCCCGTAAGGCCACCTTTTCATGATTCTGCAATACCACTGATAGATGCATCATTTCAGCTGGTGCTGCCTGGAAACCCCAGTGTATTGATTGCAAGAATGAAAGTATACAGCAGGCTCTTTAAAGGGTACTTTTATACACAGGAGAAAATAGATGCTGCCTTGTCTTGGAAACGTAGATGTCACTGAGGTGTTCCGAGTACCGGGAAATGCCTTCGGTTCAGATGGGCATGATGAAGCTAAATGTCCCTCAAAGGCTTGTGGCATGTGCCTGCTATCAGAATTTAATACAATTCTTGCCTTCTGCTGACAAAATAAAAAGGACAAAGTGGCTGAATTTTTTAAAAAGTAGAGAAGTCTGTGGAGACTTCACCTCACATAACATTTGAATTTCACATCTGGAACTCTGCACCTTACAGAAGCTGATTTTTATTTTTTTTTCCCCCATCTGTTTTTAATTTAAAAATGCAGTTTCTTAAATGAAATGATCATGTATCATGAATTACGTACAAACATTGAATCCTGAGCGTAAAGATTGCATGGCACCTTGCACCCTTCCTAGGACAGGGAGCTGAATGCCTGTGCAAGGTATACGTTGCATTGATGTTCGTGTCATGACTGATAAATCACTTTCATCCTGCAAGAGAGCCTTATTTATAAATAGCTCTTTAATAGAATGCCTTAAGTTTGCAATGATGCTTTTCAAACCCCAGAGAATACTGTCTCTTGCCTCAAAGAGCTTATAGTCTAAATTAAATAGATAACCAGGAAGAAATGATCAAAGAAGAGAGAATTGCAAAAGAGAGAAGTGGTGGGTAGAGAGGAAAGGGAGGTAGGCATAAATCTCAGGAGAGCAGGTCCTGTTTTTATATTCCTGTGTTGGCTTCTTGTTTGCAGAAGGACTATTGTTCGCTGTTGTTGCAATTGAAATCAGATAGTGTTTTTGAGCAGAGCCCACTGAACAGACTCGCTGGTCTTGGTGAGTTTTGTAGAGGAAGAGAGGGGTGTTCTTTTGTGTGCAAGAAGAAGAAAGGCTGTCTCAGGTATTAGGAGCAGCGTGAATATGCTGCTTGCAAGGGGATTTTACAATAGGTCAACACCTAGTGTCAATAAGTTTGCTTCAGTGATTTTGGCTCATTCTAGTTGACGATACAACCCAGTGGGAGCAGTTAGGAGAAAGTAACAGACCTAGAGGGGAAAAGGAGGTGGGTTTGGGTTTCTTTTGTTTTGTTTTTCTTACCTATATTAAGCCTTTTCCCTTGCAATCTGAACTGTACCTTTGCTACTAAGTGAGTACTTCGGCACATTAGACACAAGAGAAGGAACTTTACTGTGCTGGCCCTTTTGAAGAAACAATAAGGATTATGCACATTGCCTCTTTCATGCTTTCTGACATGTAGGTGTTTGACAGAGACTGCAAAAATGGGATTTCTGAGCATAGAGGAAAAAATAGCCCAAACCAACTGATTTCATTTGGTGCATTTGCAATTAAACAGGTGTGCTGTGCTTGTTGCAATTTTGTTTGGTTTTGTGTTGGTTTGGGGTTTTTTTCATCCTGAAAAAAGTTTACGTTTTATGTTGTTTGCTCATCAGACTCTGTGAAATAAAAAAATAAATCTGAGAGTCAGTAGGCATTAATCTGTGACTTGCCATGTTACTTATTAGTCTTAATCTATAAGCATTCACTTGCTTGTCTTCTGTTTTGACTGCCAGGCAGTCTTGGCTTTGGTATTTCACTAATAGAGCTGATAGTATCTTTACTCACCATCCTGAATCTGCTCTTGGTGGGATACCAGCAGTGGTGCAGGAAAATGAATATGGTACCTCGAGGAAGGAAGAACATTTTGAAATTGAAAGCTGAACAGAACCAATAGATCAGCAGAAAGGTAACTGAATACTAACAAATATAACGGCTTTGGATAGGACAAAGCCTGATCTCCCTGTTCCAATGTCTCAATGTCCTCATTGTTAAAAAAAAAAAAAAATAAAATCTTCCATATATATATGTAAGAGGAAAGGCATTGCTTCCATAGATATGTGTATTATATATTATATATTTCTCAGATTTGATGAAGTACCTGCAAAAGTTGAGACTTCCAACTCTGTTTGTCAGGGCCAGTCCTGACGTGCAAAACTATGCCTGCATTTCTGATTTTGTAGTCTTAGCCACTGTCTTGTATTTGAATTTAAGCGGTTAGCCTTCCTGGGGAGAGAGGGTAAACGAAAATTTTACTGATTAGATCTTACAGAGTGTGCTGTGTTTTAAATGTACACACACAAACACGGAGAGTTAATTCCAGGTTTGAATTTGCTATCCTCTCTCAAATTAGTTATCAATTGGAAATCTTGACTCATGAGATGACGACAGAAAGTGGAAACCAAATTCACAGAAGATATAGATTGATTATTATTGACCATGATTTTATCTCTTTTTACTTCATATCCTGTCCACAGTGTTCTCTAGGAGATGCTACTGTAGCTCTGGATATGGTAGCTATGGAAGTAGAAGAATAACAAATTCCAGGTGCAGTGTGGTAAACTGGAGAGGGTTTTCTTTTTTAAATTCATTATTTCCATAGATACTCTTCTCTGAAATGTAAGTAAATATGCAGGTTAGAAAGTAACTGGATGCACAGAGAATTCAAAGTGGTGCTTCTGCCTGTTTATACGCTGACTTCACGTAAACAAATACAATGTGATTATACACGTGCATAGTTCAATTAAGAGGGGTTTTTTTACCCCTACTGCATATGTTTCTGAGGTGTGTAGTCGACAAGGTGCTTACAACCTGTTTGAAACATTTCCTTTGTGTCTCTGCCAGTGACTATGTGCATCTTTTTAAGGTCGCGGGGAGCAAGAATAATGTCGTTTCAAACAAAAACCTTGGCAATCATCCTAAGCATTGGTAGCGGATAGCAGGGGTATGATGGAAGCTGGGGGAAGTCTGTTGCTTTTCAGGTGGTCACCCGTGGAGTTTGATGAGACAAGCTGTTGTGGATGAGAGTGGATGTGAGTTTAGGGTCTGAAAAGTGTGGTGCTGCTGACTTGTGCCATATTCATTGGCAATGGAAAGCAAATGGAAACCCAGAGATAGATTATTTGAGCTTTTTAGTTTGGGGCAATTATTTTTAGAGCAGTAATGTCATTGCCATTCAGCCGGTCTCATAAAATGGTCAGAATTTATTAACAACCTACCGTCTGGCTGTAGAAACTTCACAGACACCGGAGTTATGGAAAACTTGGCCTTTCAGTCCATATGCCATCATTGGTGGTTGTAAAATATTTCCAGTGCATGGAAAAGTTTGCCAGTCAAAGAGAAGTTATTATATGTCAGATACAGCATCCGAGTGTGACTTCCAAGATCCTTCAAACTAATAGAGAGTTAAGAATAACCAGTGAGTATGTTTCCTTAAAAACAGTTCTAAACTCATACATATTTAAGCTGTGTTGTGGAGATGTGGGATTTGTGTGCCATGGTCTGAAGCGTAAAAGCTCTTTGTGCCCACTTTCTTCAGTGCAAGGAATTTCAGTATAGAAGTGATGATCAAGATGCTTGTTGATACTGCACCTGCGTGTTATAGGAAAGATGGGGAGGATGGTTTTAATTCCCATCTTAGATGCAGACAGTTCTTTTAGATTGGTATTGTGTCCAGGCTGTGGATATGGTGCACACAGATCAAATATTGTACTTTATGAAAAAGTGGGGAATTCAGAAATATGAAATAGTGCTATTTCTGCTGTACAGTTGTCAAGTTCTTGACTGTGCCACAATAAAAATATTCCACTTCTCATTTTCTCTTCAGAATGTGCTGGGTTTATTTTATTGCGCAGCCATACCTGCATTCTTGTTTTTACCTTGAAGTCGGTGAAATATCTTGCTGATACTTTTCCATTAACCTTGCTTGGATGAAATGTTGTAGCATTTTTTTTTTTTTTTATTGATTCCCTCCTTTCCCTTCCTGAATTGCTAAGCCAACATAGAGAGGAGTGAATAGCTATTTTAAAAATACCTGTTATGATTAAAACGGTAGATAAAGACACTGACAATTTTTCTCTTATTCTGCTCTCTTGGTTGTCAGCTGTTAATGGAACAATTTAACCTCCAGCTGGGAGGGTGGACAAGTAGTACCCTCTTGGATCTCTTTTCAGTGCGTGCCATGGAAATAGCTTTGTGGATGGCTTTATGCAGTGGCGTGCATTAGCCAGTTTTCCAAAACCAAACTGATGTTTGCTGTGTAATGTTGCTATGTAATGTTACGTCGAGTAGGAGATCAGACCTGCAGCCACTTCTGCTGGAATTTCTTCTCCAGTGCAGTATTAGATTTTTCTGCTGTAATGATGATACCAGGTATTATGCTCGTTGGTGCTTCCTCTGTTCCCCCCTCCCACTTTTTTGGCTCAAGCCGAGACTGACTCTAAACGTGTCCGTAGAAATTCTTAATGCAACTTGTAAGGGCAGGGCAAGAAAGGGGAGTCCTGAGAATCTTGGCCTAAAAACACCCTCCTTGTGGATCTTGCCATGTAGAGGTGTAGCTAGCACTAACATCTCCTCCTCCTCTTCTACAGGCAGTGCTGTGCACAGGGGCTTCTGCTGCAGGCTGGAATAGGAGAGGCAGGTGGGATGTGGGCCCCAATCCCAGCCCTACCATCAGCAGTTTCTCTAGTGCCTTGAAACTGAACACAGCAGAGTGGCTAAAATGTGTGCTGACTTAAAAGATTCCAAGTGATACATTTGTCTGCTGGGCCTTCTTCAAGCTGGGGAGGGAAAAATAGAACAAGCTTCGTTTTTCCATAATTCCCCACCCCCCCCCACCCCCCCGTAGCCCAAAGGATACAACATGGCAGAGATGTCTTCTCTAATCTCCTCTTCCTACCCTGCATTATTTTCTTTCCCTCCTCCTTTCCTTCTGTCTCACAGCTCCCCTCCCCACACGCATACACGCAGACTTTTGACAGCACACCAGTTTTATTCTCGAGCTCTCTTTTTAGTTCACATGAGTGTCTAGTCAGTGCCTTAGCCCTGGCTAATACACGAGAGTTGGAATAAATGTATAACAGCAGGTAGCAAGTGACTGTTGACAGGGTGACATATTGACTTAATATCTTGTGTTATGTGATATGAAGGATGTGCCTTTTGGTGTGTATTTTCATTTTAATTTTTTCTGTGTGTGTTTCTTAGGCAGACACTTGTAGGCAGTTTTGAGTAATTGTCTGAAATCATTAACATGTTTATTAAATAAGGAAGCAGAGTGCATTATCTAGCAAATCAATTATGTAAATGCACAAAAAGCATAAGAGATTAGTCTTTAACTGTTGCTGAACTGCATCCACTTTCCTAAATTATAGATGAAAGTGATTTTTTTTGGCACCGTAGACGCTGTGGTGTTAGGCTCCACTTTGCACTCTCAGAGCTTAAAGTAACAACAATTAATTGGTGCTGTTGTGCAAGGAAAGGGCATTCCTGATGTACACTAATGAACGCCAGTGTGCATACATCCTTTCTATACAGGGAAACAGATGGTCTGTAGTGAAGAACAGAAGTAATCTCAACTGGAGGGTCTGGATGACAAGATAAACTGACAGCAGAGCCCTAGCAATTTATTCTCTCATCTAGACACTGGGAAAAAATCTCCAAGAAAATCTGTTAATCTCTAGCATTTTTAGCAGTGTGTTTTCTCTCTGGTGACTTATGATCAAATGAGACTATGCCTTTACGGTTTTACCAGTCCTCAGCTTCAAGAGGAGACAAGAACAGAGCTCATCACTCGCTGCGCGTGTGAAAAATTCACCTCGTGCAATTACAGCTGGACAAACGGGACCATGTGGTAACAGCAGCACAAACTACACTGCTCCGTTTTCACCTGCTGCATTTCCAGTAATGCTCGACTGGAAAGAGAATACTCTTGTGTGATTCAGGCAACTGTGACTTACCCACTGCTCCGAAGCATATTGCACAGAAAGAAGGAAAGCTTGCATCTTATGTAAACGGTGGGTACGCGTGCAAGAGTCGGAGAAAAGGTTACGGATACATTTTAAAAGTAAGTGAGGCCCATGGAAGCATTCTCATTCTTCTGTGTTAACTACATATATAGTCAGTCTCAAGCTTCCAGGAGGAGATGGAGCCTTCCCAGACGTTATCACTGTGCAGTAGAGAAGGAGAACATCTTTCACACTGTTGGGTTTTTTCCACACTATTATTTTGCTATCCACGTCAGCTTCTGTGTATCTTCTACAGATGTGTACAGAGGTTGGACCACTTCTAAATGCCCAGCACAGGAGGTGCAGCGTTTCCCTACAGTGTTGATTTTGCAGATGATCATAAATGCTCAAACTGTCATACAACAGAGTTATCATGAGGACGCTGTAGTTTTATCCCTACAAGAATGGCAGCACAAGTAATTCAGCTCTTTATTTCCATTGTTTTTATTTCCTACCCAGACTTGAGTTTGGTTTGTCGAAGTGATTAACTTCTGTTGGCTTGACAGATGCTATCCTATTACCAGAACCCAAGGTTGCCTCCAAGGACTGGAGGCAAGGAACTTTTCTTTCTCCCTCTCTTCTAGTACTCACTCTTGTCCCCTAGTCCTGACAGGTAGCTTGATGAAGAAAGGCTTTGCAGCCTTACCTCTTCTGACAGACTGCGCTACAGTGACAGAGTCATTACACCATGTATTACAGGAGTTAACTTGTCAAAAAATCAGCAACTATGCTACAGAACTTAATCTGAAGAATGCACACTTGTTTTCCTGTGTTTTGACCATATTAGCTGGAGACAGCTATCAGAGTGAAATTCAGTTCACCAGTGCAGTCACTTATGTCTGAATTGGCTATTTGCTGTCATTTGAAGACTTTCTGGGGTGTGTATTGCTGCAGTGTTAGAAATGTGGAGATGTGGAGATTTAACTGCAGACTCCAAATCACATTGTTGTCCCTCAAAGTCAAATTGGTTTAGTTTCTGATGAAATTGTCATTGATGTAAACCTTGTTTAAAGACAATGCCTTCCCAGGAATTCTTATTGTTAAAGTAACAGGACATTAAATGTGTCATCCTTATTAATTGTCAAAATTAGATCAATCATAAGAGCTAACAGATATGTCTGGCGGAGCTGAAAGATGAAGACGAAAGAGCTAGTGGATATCACCAAGGAGCTAAAAGATGTCAGGAGAGATGACAAATATGGCTGGATGAGCTGAAGGGGGACTGGAAAAATGCAGTCCCAGTCATTGCCTCAGGGAAAAAATAGTAAACCTTGTAGACATGAAAAAAATGTCTCAAGTGAGCAGGAATGGAGGGGTTTGTTCTGTGCCATGTTGACTATGTTGACTCTCTCTTGCAGTGTCTGACTCTTCTTGAAAAGTTACCATAGGGGAATGAATGCTATGATAGCTGGGTTTGGGAATTTTATTCATGTTTAGATTAAAAAGCAAACCGTAAATTATTATTATGCTTGTAGTGGTTCTTTCTGACCGTAGCAGTGTCCACACTTCATCACTTGCAAAGACTTGAGAATCTTTTAGCCTCCAGTATTAAAGATCTTTATCCTGCAGTGATTCACATGGGAACAGATTCTTGTACCTGGGCAGAGAGTAGGAATAAACTGAGGGTTGAAAAGCAGGTGATCCAAGTCTAGCCCTCTGCCTTCCCAGAGACTTTGGGAAAGCAGGTATGTTGGTGTGGTCTGTGTGCTTTTAATTCTGCTCGGTGAAGAGGGAAGAGCACTTTACAGTAATGTAAGAAGGAATGCGTCGTTGGGGTTTGCAAAGTACCCAGCTGGCTCTGATAATATGGAACTGTTAGAATACAAAATGGAACCTATATCATTAAAATATGTATTAATAAGAAAACAACATCGATCTAAGAAATGTGGCCTTTTGATATATTCAAATATGAACTACCTTCCTTATTAAATACATGCCTTTCCTTAAGTATCTTTAAAGCTCATCAGGCTATAATAAAAAGGGGAACACATCATGCTGCATTTAGTGAAGTATCCTATCCTTTTACAAATACTTGGTTTTTCAAAACCTGGAAGGAGAGCTGAATTCCTGAGTGGTGCCGTTTAAAAGGAGAGCTCACAGAGCTGCTTATACAAATAATGAAGAATGAACTTGATAGAATAATACAGCATAGGTAAGGCATTTCTATAAAAGTTGGTTCAGAAAGTCTGCATGACACCCCCTCACTGATGCTATAAATACATCTTAGTGATGAAGCTCAAAATGGGATGAAAATATTTTGATACCGTGTTTTTAACTTTTGATACATCTCTTGGCTCTAAAGATTAAAGGATTCACTCCTGGAATTTACACTCCTCTGACGTGATTCAAACCAGATAGGTGTACTGTAAATAGAATATGCTTTGTGTGATGGTAGGTATGGCTTAGTGTTTTGAGCAGGAGGTTTCTTGCTGTGGAAAAACAGCTTTTCTTGATGAGTTGCTTGTCACTGTTTTCAGCAGCACCTCCTTTCATCTATTATTCATTTTGGAAGATTTAATAGTATGGTTTGGGCGTGGGCTGGTACCCGACACCAGCAGAGTATAACCCCTGCAAAAATAAGAGATCCACAGAGTTACAAGGGATTGAGTGGAAAACAGTACAAATACGTCTTTGCTTTTTAAAATGTAATTCTCCTATCTGATGAAGAGCCACAATTTGCGTGCTGTAAACTCTTTTGTGTAGCTCCCTATGTAAATACCTGACTGAGCAGACAAAAAGATGAGTTTCTGTGCACCTTCTGCCTGTGTCAGGCATTACATGAACCGAGACCCCTGCCCTCTGGTGAAGGGAGTAGATCTGCCTCTCCTTGTCTGCAGAGGATTGGAAGATGGAGCAGTATCTAGGAAGACTGCATCCACTATTTTTCTCTAGCCCATTAACTGGGGTGTTTGTGGAAGGTCTACATTTTCTTCCCCATGGTTTACTGTGAAGTCTGGAGGGCTGCAGTGTGGTGTGCGTGTAATGACTGTGAAGTCCTATGTGACCGTGGATTTGTTGCAGTCGCTATGTGCATATAGATGGATGTATTTATAGAAGAATCACTGTGAATGTGAGAAATAAGCCTTTGAAGTGTCAAGCCAAATATTCTGGGGGGAAAAAAAGAAGATTTCTTGTCTACATCAGAAGCTTGCATTTCATGTAGACTTGTCTCATTTTACCCAAAATATCTCCCCACAGGTTAGGAGAGCTAAGAACAATAATAATAATGGGGAATTTAGGGAGAGAGAGAGTGTGAGTGTGTGTGTGTGTGTGAGGGAAGGGGGGAGAGAGAGAAAAGAGGGAAATAACAAACATCTCTGAGATGTTTTTGTTCCTTCTTACTTATGGCTTGTTTCTTTCCAGTAGGTTTTTTGCTTGCTTTATTTCCTGCTCTGTCATAGACCTGCCAGGGAGACAGAGCTGTGTTGCTTTCGCTTTGGTCAGACCCCTGCAGGTGTCCTACTGGCAAGGAGCAAGTGATGGAGGACAGCTTCCAGTGCTCTCTAAGCAGGCTGGACTCCCTCAAGGCTCCGTGACATGATGCTAAATCAGGGTGATGGGAAGTCTAAGATGGATGCATGCCTTTCAGCTCCCAGCATGGCTGCCACCACAAAACTAGCTGAGCCTGACAAGAAGCTTTTTCTTTGTTCATTGCTTCCCTTTGGGAAAGAAAAGCTGTCCAGATACTCCAGAGTCACAAAAGAAGGGGTCCACTATTCTTTCATTAAGCTGCTACTGTGATACTGTAAGAGCAGGCTGAGTGACTTTTGGGTATGGATTAAAGCCAAGGAACGTTACCCAAAGGATGTTTGGCAAAGCAAAACAAAATACAGATGTTTTTCAAAGTTAACTCGTTGGTCGTTGGCAGTACTTTTGTGCATTGCTTCCATTCCAAAACCAGGAAAGCAATCGTTTTTGTCGAGAAGTGTTTCAGCTGCAGCTCTAGGCTGGTAGGTGTGTTTGCACACATTTGGCCACTGGAACGGCTCCGTATCTTCAGTGGGTGCTTTCATTGAGAAATCCTTCTTGTCTCAAACAGGTTTTTGTCTCTACTTCCATTGTGGTATCTTTATGGTCGGAAGATAATATATGCTTGTTCCAGTTAACATTCCTAAATTTTGCTCTAAAAGAAAAAAGTAGTCTTGGGAGAACCACATGCAGTGCCTGTGTGACCTTCAAAACCAGACATGGCAAGTAGTTTGTGGTGTAAAGGATGAGAATTCTTACTTTCTTGCTTGTAGGTAATTACTTACATAGTGCTCGTTATTTCCATTATTATAGGTGATCTTTCCATTCCTTGTCCTATTTAATATGGTGTGTAGTGCTGAAGAAAACCAAGGCAGCAAGAGGGCTGGCTTAGAAAAGGCAGTGTCTGGCCGATGCGAGATACTTGGGTTTTTAAATACCGTATGCTTTGTAGCATTAAGTCTCATGCTATGATGACAGGTTTTGTGCTAATAGCATGCACCGTTAAGAGGTCATTTCAGTCCTGAGCTACTAAATCCTTCCAAATAGTGTGATTTTTAAACAAGGTTTGTGAAATCCAGCCAAGCTATTTGTTGTGCGCTGTCTTTGAAATCCATTATTTTGTATCATACATTGGTGTGATTGTTTTAGCTTTGTTCTTGGGAAGCATTGGTAAAACAGCAGTGGCATTAATGTTTTACTCTAGTGTCCTGGACACTTAATATTTTACAGTTAAAGCAGCAATAGATTTCTAGCTGCCAGCTTTAGTATGCATTTTGAGACGCCTAAATTAAGCCAGAGAGAGTGTAGAATTAAGACGATGTTGAAACGTCTCTTCAAATAGCTCTAAGTGTCAATAATTGCCAATGCTTCATCTCTGCATGGAAATATTTTGGTTGGACTGTGCCGGCACCTTGGCATTTGAATTGACTTGTGCTGCTGTTAGGTAAACGTTAACATGCAGCAAACACTGTGGGCAGATGAGCTGGCTGCCAAAAGAAGGGCATTTTTCAAGTGTATCTCTGTAGTGTTGAATGAGAAGCTGAGAATATGGTTTCTCCGAGAGATGTAAAATATTAAAGAAGCCAGTAGCAATAAATGAAAGCGCGCCCATTGGTTAACAGCATTTGGCTATGTATCAAGACCATTTCTGGAAGTAAAACTTGTAACATAAATTACTGAATACTGAATTACCGCAATGTGTTAAGGATTCTTTTTAATTACAGGATGTTAAGGCTTCAAAAATAAAATTCTTCAAAGTTAATCATGAAGTAAAATAACTCCATATTTAGCCGAGCTTCAACTTCATTAAAACTGTTCAAACGGTTGATGGAGCCCTAATAAGTTTTGTTCAAAGATAAGACATCTTTGAAAATTTTCTGCAAATCTAACTCTATTATCTTTGATACTCTCTAATTGGATATAGCGATCTCTCTTCGTGTTGTCTAGTGGATTGCATCTATGATAAGGTGGCGTAAGTGTATCCTGTTGGCCTGAAATGAGCAGACCCAGGGATTGGAAGGGTTATTTTCACAGTAGTATTTAAAACCTGCAGGCAACGGTTTATCACAAGGCAAGTACAAAATATGTATTTTGCCTTATATAAATAGAAAACCACTTTGGGGAGTGGAAGAGGAGGGGAAAAAAAAAAAATGGAATAAGCAACATTCTGACAGTATCAAATCTTTAATGAGGGCACTGGTTCCTAAATTATTTAGCGTATTCCATGTGCTCATCTGTTTTAGAATTGTTAATACTGACTGTGTTGTTCGTTATATACAAATACTTTTCTCTCTTTTTATATTTCTTTATTTAATTAATTTTTTTTTTTGGTGCTACGGTTTAATTACTGATGCTGTTTACTCTCTGGAGCAGTAAAGATTTTATCTTTTTTTTTTTTTTTTCCTGTTCTGCAAAGTAAAATCACTAACTAATTTGCTGCAGAATATCATCTCCCAAGAAGCTGTCGATACTGCATGCATGATGGAGAAACATAGGGATGTAGTATTTATTTGCACAAACTGAGGGAGACCAGATATGGACCTGATGGGTAGTGAATGCCATAGTGTGTCATGTCCAGGAGGAAGCTGGCAGTTTTTCTTCGAAATTCTTGTCTTCATCACTGTCCGAGGAGAGCTGGGCAGTGTTCCAGTGCCCTCTCTCCTCTTTGGGAGCTGTTACTTTCAGGACCATCAGCTGTTCATCCTTTTCTTGGTGTCCCTTAAAGCAGCTTAAACAGCAGATACAGAAGTAGCATTTTGCCCTCTGCTGGGAAACAGGGTTTGACAAATACGTGGTGTGAACTGTTGTGACAACCATTCTGTTTAAAGAAACTGTGCAAGTCCAAAGATATACTTACCAGGCTTGTAGAATTATTTTTTGCTTCCTGTGCTTCATTTCCTCAGATGATGTAGCAGTGGCATAAGTTTCTGTTCTCTTCCCCTAAGTGTGTGATGGTTTTTTCCTCCTTTATGGTATCTGTTCCTTTTATGTCATTGCTGTCATTAGAAATCATCTGTTAGGCTCAGATCATCACCAGGCTCACCATCAGTCAGGCTCAGATGAAGTCCTTTGCCTCAGTCCCTTCTTAAAATATGAGAGCACTGAGCTACTGTCTCTTACCCTGCCACTGTATTTATGGGTCTGATTTACAGTGTGAAAAATCAAACGCACAAAAAGGGAAAATGGCCTGATTTTTCTAGATCTGCTTTGGAAGTTTGCAAAATACTTCTTGCATTTCTAGTATAACTTCAGCTAAACTTGTTTGAAGCACAATAAAAGCTGTCATTTTTTATTGTGTTCTAAAATATAGTTAAGAAAAAAATTTAGTCATGGGTGTCCTGAGATGCTCCCTCAAATTAAGCCCCTGTTTCTTAAATAATTGTAATTGTGGATATGACAATTTCTCCTTTCTATTTATCTTGTTATTAATGGCGTAGACTCTTTCACTGCAAAGTTATACAACATATTCATGAACACGATGCTTCTCACGATATTTCACTGCCCAAATACCTTTCTGCACAATACCAGCAATGATAAAGCCCATAAAATGAAATAACATGTATATCACATGAAAATATTGTTACCGTAGATAAATGTCGTGCCTTTTCACTGAAAAACATTGCTATGCTCAACTCTCAGCTACACGAATGAGCAGTATTAGTAAGAGAGAGAATAGTGTATAGCTTATTCCCTTGTATCCAAGATTTTCCATTATGCCATTGGTGTTGCCATTTTATTAGATTTATACTCTGAAGCAGAGAGGCTGATGAATACAAAGCACCAACACCAAGTCCTTGTGCTTTGTTCATGGAACTGTGACGTATGACAGTATTTTTGGGTGACATTTGTTCCTGTTGCTGAAGTGTAAAGCAGCTTCACCAGACTCTTTCGGCCTTTTCTGGTGTAGGAATACTTTCAGTTGTGGTTTGAGAGCCCTTCTGTGTTGAGCTGAATTTTACTCTTGTGATTATTTACCCCAGAGTATGAAAGGTACTGTGGTCTGTGGCTGGCATCTATCAAGGACTGTAGGATTTTTAGAGAGGCAACTATTGTTCATACAGGAAAAAAATGGCATCATAGTCCCCCAGAGGACAATGTTATTGAAGATGTCTAGGGATCTATCTTCTGTTCAAATACCTAGCATGTGGTAGAACCTGCTCAGTGTCACTTAGGAGTCATTAGGTACTGTGGAGGTCCTTCTTGTTACTACATTCACATGTGATACTCTGTGAAACATAACTTTCAGTCACTGTAACTGAATTGAATTAGCTTTGGTTTCTTACGAGTTGTCATTTTATCTGTAGCTCTGCCCCAAAGAGGTAAATAATTATTTTACTGGTATTTTCCTGAAGGAGCTTTTTTGCGTTTAGAGAAATAGCTCAGGAACAGGAAACAAAATGAAGAATAAACCCATGTTGTTTCCTTGATGACTTGTGAAAATGCACCGTGTGTAGCTTATTTTTCTGCCCAGCTGAAAAGTTGTTAAGTTTAAAAAAGTCTGAATTCTCCTGTTATTTATTTTTATAATTTTAGTTCATTTTAATTTATGGAGCGTAGCGATTAAAAAAAAAACAACCCAACAAACAATAAACAAAATTCTGAAGGTCAATTTAAAAACTGTATGAAAACACTCTTCCTTGAGAACTGTTATCATGCCGTGTTACACACAGGTTGTGTACTTGTGAGATCAAGTTACATCATCCTTATGTAACACCCCCCCACACACACCCACATACTCGGTCTGGTTTTTGTTGTTGTTCATGTGCGGACATGTTTTCATGTGGATTATTAAACGAAGCCTTGTTTAAAATTACCTGTTGTCTAAGGCTCCCAGTGGAGGGGGTTGTTTTTTCAATAACTCCTGCATTGTGCTGGTCCAGTTGTTTTTATACAACGTCCCCCTTGAATAGAAACAGCTTGTTTGGTAGAGTGTAGAAGGATCTATCATGCCAGGATGTTTGCAAACGGATCTGTGTGTATGCACGTGCACAAGCTTGTCCTAAGATTTGGTGAACGTATCTGGAGATTTTCTCACCTTGGAGAAGGAGTTGGGGCTGGGAAATGAATTGAGGGGTTACAGAGGCTCTTCGCTAAGCTTCATCGAGTTCTACTGGTTTATGAGAAGTGCTGTTCTGTGTTTATGGCATGTGTGTTGAAGCTGTTGAACACGCTTCCCTGCTCTGTCACAGGCTTCTGATGCAGTCCTGAACAAGTTGCTCGGTGCCTCTGTGCTTCAGTCATCAGTATTGTTGGGTTCCTGAAGGAAACCTTTGATAGCACCACAGAAATGTGGACGGGTAGTTGTGGTATGAACTAAGGCAATGAGCTTATTGCAATAATGGCAAGTTTGGTGTAATAATGACAATATGTGTATTACACATATTAGTATAATATGTGCAAGTGCTATTATAATAATATCACTAAAAGCCACACTCTTAAGAATTTTGCTCCACCACATAATTACAAAATCACAGAATGTTCACAGAGTGTTAGGGATTGGAAGGGACCTTGAAAGATCATCTAGTCCAAACCCCTGCCAGAGTGGGATCACCGAGATTAGGTCACACCAGAACACATCCAGGTGGGTTTGGAATGTCTCCAGAGAAGGATATTCCACAATGTCCCTGGGCAGCCTGTTCCAGTGCTCTGTCACCCTCACCACAAAAGAGTTTCTCCTTAAGTTTACATGGAACCTCCCATGTTCCAGCTTGCACCCATTGCCCCTTGTCCTATCATTGGATGTCACTAAGAAGAGCCTGGCTCCATCCTCCTGGCTGTCACCTTTTACATATTTATAAACATTAATGAGGTCACCCCCAGTCTCCTCTCCTCCAAGCTAAAGAGACCCAGCTCCCTCAGCCTTTCCTCACAAGGGAGATGTTCCACTCCCTTAATCATCTTTGTGGCTCTGTACTGGACTCTTTTGAGCCATTCCCTGTCCTTGAACTGAGGGACCCAGAACTGGACACAATATTCCAGATGTGGCCTCACCAGGGCAGAGTAGAGGGGGAGGAGAATCTCTCTCAACTTACTAGCCACACCCCTTCTAATACACCCCAGGATGCCATTGGCCTTCCCGGCCCCAAGGGCACATTGCTGGCTCATGGTCATCCTGCTGTCCACCAGGACCCCCAGGTCCCTTACCCCTGTGCTGCTCTCCAACAGCTCAGTCCCCAACCTATACTGATACACAGGGTTGTTCTTTCTCAAGTGCAAGGTTCTACACTTGCCCTTGTTATATTTAATTAAATTTCTCCCCCCCAGCTCTCCAGCCTGTCCAGGTCACGCTGGATAGCAGCACAGCTCTGGTGTGTCAGCCACTCCTCCCAGTTTTGTGTCGTCAGCAAACTTGCTGACAGTGCCCTCTGCTCCCTCATCCAGGTCACCGATGAATATATTGAATAGTACTGGTCCCAGTACCAGCCCTCGAGGGACTCCACTAGATACAGGCCTCCAACTAGACTCTGTCCCACTCACCACAACTCTCTGACTTGTTTCCTTCAACCAGTTCGCAATCCACCTCACTATCCAATCATCCAGACCACACTTCCTCAGTTTAGCTGCGAGGATTCTAGGGGCGGACAGTGTCAAATGCTTTTCTGAAATCAAGATAAACCACATCCACTGCTCTACCATCATCTGTCCACCTGGTTATGTCCTCATAAAAGGCTATCAGGTTGGTCAACCATGACTTCCCCTTGGTAAAACCATGTTGACTGCTCCTGATGACCCTCTTACCCTTGATACACTTCAAGACAGCGCAGAGGATGAGTTGTTCCATCACCTTTCCAGGGATGGAGGTGAGGCTGACTGTCTATAATTACCCAGGTCCTCCTTCTCACTCTTTTTGAATACTGGAGTGACATTTGCTTTCCTCCAGTCCTCAGGCACCCCTCCTGTTCCCCAAGACTTGCCAGAGGTGATGGAGAGTGGCCTAGCAGTGACTTCCACCAGCTCCTTCAGCACCTGTGGGTTCATCCCATCAGGACCCTTGGGTTGATGGATGCCCAGATTGCTTAATTGGTCCCTAACCCAGTCCTTATCATCCGAGGCAATCTCCTCCTTTATCCTGACCTCCTCTGGGGCCTCAGGGGTGTGGGGCTCCTGAAGACAGCCTCCAGCAGCACAGACAAAGAAGGCATTCGGTAACTCTGCCTTCTCTGTATCTTCTGTCACCAGGGGACCCACCTCACTTTCAGTTTTAACTGAAAAGTATTTGAGGAAGCCCTTTCTGTTGTCCTTGACCTCTCTTGCAAGGTTTAAATCCAAGGAGGCCTTAGCTTTCCTAGTTGCCTCACTACGTCCTCTGACAACAGTCTTATATTCCTCCCACATGGCCAGCCTCTCTATCCATGATCTGCAGACTCTCTTCTTCCACTTGAGTTTGCCCAGCAGTTCCCTGTTTAACCATGGGGGTCTCCGGGCACCCTTTCTTGAGTTCCTACCTGTTGGGATGCTCTGATCATGAGCTTGGAAGAAGTGGTCCTTGACTGTTAACCAACTGTCTGGAGCCCC